>JAXBDA010005652.1:0-23639 GCA_036023075.1 Gaultheria prostrata
CTTATAAAGTGGGATTGTTGGTTAGTGAACAAGAGAATAAGAGACGAGAGAATTTGGGGGGAAAATTTTCCAGCCAAAATTTTTGGAATTGACCAAATTTTTCGGGATAGTTTGGAGCCAAAATTTTTGGGATTCTTTGGAGCCAAAATTTTCGAGATTGTTGGAGCCAAAATTTTGGGACAAAAAGTTTCAATTCATTTCCAAAATTAATTGTGTTTCAATTGGAGCCAAAAATTTTGGACAAATTTTTTTGGGCAGAGTTTTACGGGTGAATTTTTCTTGGTGAATTTTTTTTTGTATATTTACAATAGAAAAGTGCTAAATTCATTTCCCACCAATCTTTGAAGGGTAAGATTGGAAAACTGGGTACTTTTAAAGCCTTTGACTCTGACCCAGTAAATTGGGGGATTCCCCGTACTGAGCAAACAAATTGGGACAGAGGGAGTATATATCAATTTAAACTACTATCATACCTGTATCCAAACTTACATGCACGTATGAGTATCTTCAAAAATTAGGTTTTGGCTAGTCCAAACCTTAGATATGGCTCCACATCCAAGTCCATGTAACAAGCCCACGACTTGTGCTTCTATGATCCACACTAATCTCTGAATACACATGAATGCTTATAACTTTCATACATTGCTACCAAACCAACAAATTCCTTTCCACTACCCCCTCCCATAACAAGAAGACACACTATAGATGCCCAATAACCAATTTCCGTTCATACTTTGCGGTTTCCGATCTCTTCCAGACCTTACTGCTCCCAACGATACATCTCTGTAATTGTTTGTGTGCATGTAGCAGTAGTAGTTAAGTATGTCATTTATCCTTTATGGTTAGCTTAGTGCAGTCTCTTATCAAATTACGGTTTGCTTAGGTTTAAACTATATAGTCCTATCTTAGCCAAGGTTCTAAAACTCGCTAGGCGCTCCCAGGGCAGCCGGGCACCTTCTAGCTTCCAGGCCGAGTACTCGGCGTCTAGTCGGGCTAGTCGGTGAGGGGCCTTCAAGCGCCTAGGCGGCGAGTACTAGGCCTTTCAGACCTCCTTTTCGAACAATGATTTTAGCCTTGAATGATTTTATCTGTTTCCAATACAACTTCTGTGTCTTTTCTTCTCTACCATGGTATCAAAGCGGGGATAGCACATGCTTAGTATATGGTACCAATAGATGCAATAAGAACCCCGTATAGCGTTAGATAGCTTGATAGACATTGTTGGGCGCATTTCCTAACAGCTTTTGGGTTAGAGCTCTGGCTGTGAGAGCTTTGGGTTCAAGCTTGCATTTTTTCTCCGTGTGCATTCTGTTTCTCTCATTTGTATTCTGTTCTGTGTCTCAAAATTTGCATCTCCACATGAATCCACCCGCTACCCTCTTCCTGCACAATAACAAAACATCCTTCGTGCCTATATATTGTCAACCTTCTGCTCTTGGGAATGCAACACATCTGGCTTATGGCACCTAAGGGTAACCAAAATTTGTCACATCAACTTTTGGCTATCCATTTAAGGAGTTGTTAAGCTTAGCAATGTTGAGGTAAATAGCATAATCAAAATGAGTTGGCAAAAATTTAAATCCAACGGTTAGTTTTTTCTTCTTCTCAATCTAATGGTCTAGGTTGAATGGCATTATAGTAAAATAAGTTGTCTACATTGAATGGCATTATAGCAAAATAAGTGAAAGCGAAGAGCATTTGTTAAAACCCATGAAGTGACCAACATTGTTAAATGCACAGCCACTTGTTAGAGTGAGTTGCACCTACCAATAAAGTATTTTCTTTATGGGAAGTGAGTTTCAAACAACAAAAAGCATATGGAGTAACTTTTGTGAATAGGACCCACTATTTTTTGTTATTGAGAATGAGATAAATGTTGCTAACTTCGGTTATAGGCCCAAATTTGGTTATTGGTTAAGAGGTTGCTAAGTTTGGTTATTCCATTGTAAGCCATATTTTAGGCCAACATTGCAAACTTTTTGCTTTTGGTTATGCCATTGGGAATAACCAACCACTTGCTTAAGTACCCCATGGCCATGGCTTCATCCCAAAAGTCAAACATCCACATCCACATCGGAAATGCCATAACCCCTTATCAACCAGGTGTTCAAATTTGCCTTTGCCCACCTCTAAAATGTTATCATCTTCAGAAATGACTTCTTTGAACCTCTACTACACTACCCACCACTTGAGTCCCCATTCAAGTATTGAGAAAAGAAGTCTCACGATGCCCTCCCATGGTAGCCATTATCTAAAACAAGTGCCCAAACTCCTACGATCGATTCCAGTATGTGACTCCAAAATTCATTGAATACAACCCAAATATGTAATCTTACATCCCTTGTTAGAACTTCAATCGCATTGTCAACCAATCAATGAAACTCAAAGGGCAACAAGAAAAAGCGACCCACGGAATCATCCAAACGAGTTATTGCCATGTCATAAGGCTGTCCTTTGCTTATTCGGAGTGAATTCTCACACTTTAACCTTCATATCATTTGATTAACAGCAAAATTTCTTCAATTGGTGATGCAAGAGGCATCATTGCTTCTTTACCTTGTTGGGAGTTCCTCGGGTGTTCTCATATTGCCGGCATATGTTCAGACTAATGGTTTGGAAGGGGCCTGAGTGGATTTTTCACATGAAACACTCTACTTAGGATAACTAACATTACCCCTGAAATGCAAAATAAGTATCTACCAATATAAACTGTCCTGTCTTGGTGTCACTGGCATGACAATCTTACGACAATTAGTACCAGTATGATAAGAGAGAACCACTTCAACCAGGTTGCATCTTACCTTCTCACATTTCAGTAAATCAATGACATTACTCAAAGTTTCAGGTTCTGCGATAGAAGCAGCACTTTTTCCACTTGCAGTGACGTAGCTTTTCCATTTTGATAGCCATGAAGACGGCAACAAGTAATATCTTTGAAGGGGAGAAAGTGCAATACTTTTCCCCAAAGCTAATCTCTCATGGTTCTGGCGTTGATTCAACTTGAACTCTCTGCAGCACATGAACAATTAAGTCAGGCTATTATGAAGAAACGTAATACCTAGACAACTAAAAATCTTCAAATGACCTTTGAGAGTCCTTCTCGCATGCCTCTTCTGAGAGTTCCATACTGCATTGAGCACATGGTGCCGAGTCTGAAGGAAAAGTTGAACCACCCAAGGGATCATCAGGCTTTACTTTATTGGCAGTGTCATAGAAAAAAAGCCATAGATTTTCAGGAACAAGCACCCGCTTAGCACCAGTAGCTTGGTCAGGCATAAGTTCCCCATGAGGGCACGTAATTAAAGCTGTTGGGCCTGTATCAGCTTCGCATGGAGACTCCATGCTTTTTCTTCGTATCCATTGATGCAACCTACAGGTTGGAACTGATCAGTGGTGGTACAAAACCCACAAAACTACACGAGCAGAGTGAAAATTTTAAAATGGGAAAGGGGACCGATAGAACTGTGCAAGTAATCACAATGAAATTTGCCTCAGTATACCAGGCTGACACATGCAATGAGGGGGGTTGGGGATGTTAGCGATGTGAAATGCTTTTGCACCAATCAGGATAAGAAAAATAGACCTTTTTCTTCCCTTACTGGTATGGAGAGAAGCAAAGCAGTGATCACAAAGGAAGAATTTGTCCTCGGATTAGTAAACAACTCATGATTTGGGAAAAATTTGTGACAATGAGTGATGCAGTATAGACTACGCATTGAATCTCAGAGAGGAGGAATATTAATACATGCACGTACCAAGTTTTAGAGACACAGTACAACGGTCCATCTAGGCAATTCCCCGCAAGTGCTGCCTCTGCAATTTCTTTCATCGAGGTTCTTCTATCTCTATAGCTATCAGCACTGACCATATTGCGTGCCACTTCGAGAAGACAATGAACACAGTAATCATCCTTGGCCAGTGTTGGGCCCCCTTCATACTATGTTTACAAGAAAATATCATTGCAACCATCACCACAACATTGAGTAGCAGAATAAAGAGGTTTTGGTGAACATTTTACAAATATTGAAATAACTTTAAATTCTGAATATTTTCAATATTTCCTAACAGGATGCGTCAATTGAGGCCAACTATGAGAGCTACCAGTGTCAAACAGGCTAGAAAGTTCATTGCATATAACTATAGAGGAACAATGGAAAGATAACATGCACAGTTGCACACACACTAGACTGGAGAACGGGTAGAGAAACAGAGCAACGACAATCGTACTTCTAAGAGGTTTTAATCATACCAGTATCTTATTCCTTCTCAGGGAATAGGTTACCTCCACATTCTATCAGGTGAAGGGCATGTCTTGCTCTCCCTTGCATCTATGAAATCTTCCCATATTTACCTTCTCCTTTTCGAAGGAACGAACAAAAAGCAAGGAATGAAGAGGGGCACATCGAAGTTTGGTAAAGAACATTACCCAAGGTGAGTCCTTTTTATCCAGAGTGCCGGAATGAGTTTGATGAAACTCGATATTCATGAAATAAAATGCTTCAAAAGATCATGCTTAAATTTCAACTTTTTTTCATTGTCCTTTTCATAGTCTCAACTTTCAATCTTCCATAGAAAAGGAGTACAAAATGTAAACACTACAAATTTTAGCATACCGATACTTATTCTATCTTCTATTTTGGTGGTTGAGGATAGAATGGCAATTGGGGATATAAGTAGCAATTCATGATGTTAGGTGTCGGGGAAAGGTGAATAACTTCCAACAGAGAAACATCTGTGAATAGCATGCAAAACAGAACAATAATCACCACCACATTCTCAAGGTTTATGTTGAGTGATGTACTGTGCAAAAACGGTTGTCAAGCAGATTACGCCATGAGGAACATTAGTACATTACACCATAATACTTAAAAGTTAAAACAGTGCCAACTGCCAAGAGAATCTTGGGAAAATAGGTGCCCTCTAAACATAACAAATAACTACCATGCAACATATCCGCAAATGAATACTGATAACACAAGAAACAATTGTATCCGTCCATAACAAGAACCTACAAACAAATGAAGATGAAGGCCTGTTATACTTAGTATTTCATGCACTGTAGTGACTCTAACCGTACAGATAAATACCTTAGAGACCAACATTGTCCAAGCAGTGGATGACAACCGCTTCATACTGCCAATCCTTGAAACTGGGACTTTCCCATGCAAGCACTGAATAGGGTTATTGTCAATGACCCTACAGGAGATTACAAAACCTGAAAATCAGCCATGAAAACGTAAACCTATTTCTTCTTGTTCACAAGACATGGAACTAAAACTCATCAGTCATCAGACTGTTATGAAATACACCCCAACTTTATTCAATCTAACTAAATAACAAAAGAAGAGATGAAAATCATAACATTGGTAAAAACAGGTGGAAGTTTAATGGCATTCATAGGATTGCCCATGAGAGAAACAATTGATCTCTGCCATTACCCATTTACAAACCAAAATTATGAATGATAGCACTAGGAGAAGAAAGGCATTCTATTCAGAGAGTTAAAATTGATAACCAAAAAAAAAATTCAAAACATTAAGCACTTGTACTTACAAGGAATTGACATTGTCAGCCCAATTTCGAAGCCATTCAGTTGAAATCCAGAAATATGACTCCCCTGGTGACTGGACTGGGGCTTGAGAAAGAATTAGTCGAACCTCCTCCCGTCGCTCTTTGACAAGCTTTAGCTCAGATTCCTGTTTCAATTTGTATTTTTTGCAAGCATCAAGATACAACAAATTCGATTGTTCTATCTCTTTACCAAGGTCAGAAGGAAGACAAACATCATGTTGTGGAGCCAGACAGCTATCATTTTTCGTTTCAAACCCACCAGACTCAACTTCTGCATTTTCACCACCATTCTTTGAATGCCTTCGAATATACATCAACATGTAGGCATCCTTTGACGAAAATTTCTGTACTGTATTAAGAACATCAGATTCTGAAGAATTTGGTTGACTTCCAATTGCAACAGCATTATTTGGCTCAGAGCATGATGGATGGATAAAAGGCTCAGTTTGAGCAGATTTAGCAGCAGAATCGGAAAGACCATCACCAAAAGGGTGTAGCCCTAAGTTTGAGACTTGTTCATCATCAAATTTCCACCACTGCCCTGTATTCTCATCCTTAATATGCGCTACGTAATGCCCACTATTTACAGCAGAACCCTGGTGAATCAAGACAGCGGACAAGTCATATCTTAATTCTGATCGAGAATGCTCAGACAACCTGCGTCCCATATCCAGTTCTCCAGGAAAACAGAATGAAGATGTGATTTTTTTCTTCGTTGTCGTCTACAGGAGTAATACACAGAGACATACAGTAAGTAGAATTCCAATAACAAATTCCTTATTTTCCGATCAAAAAAAGAAGTAAAATTCAAAAAGAAAGAAGAAGCACTAGCGCAAAAAAACTACAACGACAACAACAAAAATTCCTATCATGATACTGCCTGCACTGGATAGGCAGCAACCAGGCTGGTCACTTGGGCTTCACCCATCTTATTCGTCATGAATAAAAGATTCGTCATGACTGATGAATAAAAGCTTTAGCATTCCTTCAACCAGTTTTACAAGAAGTTTCACGTTCCTATCCATTTCTTTGTATACATCGGAACTATTATTTCATTTTCACGGTACCTCATCTCTTTTTCTTTTTTTTTGAAGGGAGATTAATACGATGTGAAAAGCAAATTTGGAGCAGAGCTTCAGAATGAATCACTATTTGAACAAATTCTCTGAGAACAATAGTGAAAACTGGAAAAGTAAATCGCTTCCATATCAAGCATGAAGTGACAAAGCACACACCTGAATACATAGCAACAAATGCATTAAAAGCATGGAGGTCAAGATAGAACTGATATAGATTGCTCAGAGATTCCAACAACTAAAACTGTACGCGGGCCCGAATAACATGGATCAAGGCCGACAATAAACAAAGATTAGAGTTTGGGACAGATTCCTGCTAAATTCATCAAGCAAGGCTTGAAATCCATGAGCTATACCAAGCCCTAAAAAGCAGCACATGACGCTACACCTCGCCTTTAGACACTGACGCCTCTCCTAGACCAAACTCAGACCTCTCTGGGTGCACGTCTTAATGATCCCGCTTGCCACATCTAAAGGGATTAAAGGTACTATAGAAGTTAAGCCTGAATATTAGTAGCCATCTGAAGTAAAGCAATTCCCATGAATGAGCAAAATGAAGGTTGTAGATGATGATGTAAAAAAGACACTACCTCATAAGGGCAACCCTAAAGACAAGAAATCAGGTGGTGAAACAGAGCTGAAAGCACGAGTGAGAAAAAAATAGATATACATATAGGGCCAACTCTTCTAGTTGCACCTCTAACCTTACTAGTTACTACGCTACCCAACCAGCTGATAAAAGGCCAAATTCAGAAGGGCTGCGGCACAAAATGCCAATCAAATCCGTAAAACGAAGCCTAATCAAAGAGGGCAAACAAGAATATCTGACCGAGTTGATGATGGGCCGGATCTCGAAAGGCTTTCATAAAGATGTATGAGAAACGGAGGGTTGAGAGAGGCTTATTGCACGATCCACCCAACCCAGCTAAGCTAATAAATGCTGCATAAGAGAGTGGGAGGCCGGCCCCTGCCCATCAGGAGGTTCAAACCCATTTTGGAATATATGCAAAGGGGTAAAGAGAGAAGTCAATGGATAACTACCAAATCCAATGACTTTGATTTGTTCGTACCATTCTGTCATCAAGCCCCAAAAAAAAGCATCGAGAAAGGTCAAGCATATATGTTTTATGAAATGATCAGCGGCCTCGTTTATGCTATGTCCTGTATTGTGTTCGTGTGTGGTTATTGAGCTTTCTTCACTTCAGCAAAGACTTTCCAATCATATGCTTGCTGAACCCGGACTGGCAATTATTTTAGAAAACACTCCAGTTCAAAACCTTAGGTCACAGGCTTATAACTTCATTGAAGAACAGGTCGAACTTTCAATGCCATGCCCACGGCATTCGGCAAGACCGTTCTAGAAAGTAAGTTAGTACAGTAGTACACTTTATTAATGTAACCACCATGGGACTAATTCGTTTGATTATAAATCTTTTTTTGCCTATTTTACATATGGCTAATTCTTCCTTTTTTTTGCTTTTTTTGGGCTTTTTTTCATTCTTCTTTGGGACCTACGGTAGAGATATAAAAGATTATGGGAGATGTTCACCGAGAATCAGAATAGGTCCAGTCCAGGATAAATCGATAGGAAATGGTATTTGCTTCATAAGAATAAGAATTCACTTCTATGAAATGAAATATAATCTTGGTCTATTTGAGATTATTCCTTTTAATAGAAATCAAAGATGTTTTCTTGTCGCTCATTTCTTTTCTGAACAAATCGAAGAACCTAATGGATCGAACTCATCCTTGAATACTAATGAAGATATCGCCCTTGCCTTGCGGAAGTAAGGTTCTGTTCTTATAAGGAGGCCGAGACTGAGCAAGCAACATCGTTTTGCCGCTTTCTTCATGGATGGCCCTCCTCGCCAGGAGAAATCTTTGATTCATGGGCCGGAAGGCGGGCTAGAAATGGGTGGGCACTACTGAGCACTAAGTACTGAGGACCTACTACAGATGCTTATGGTGCAGGTGCGGATACCAGAAAAAGTGCCCTAGCTATCCATCTCACCCAACCATCTGTTACTGGATCAACCGAATCCACTCCTGTTCCAGCTACCCTGCCCTAGCCACTTCCCATCCCTACGCAGGTTATGCCTCTCCTCAAGCTATGGGCGGTGCAAGAGCTACTCAATCGGCTAAACCAAGAGCACCATAGAAAGTTCAAGAGCCCAAAGCATCCTTGCTAGTTACAGCTCTCCCTCGTCAATTTCTACAGCCTCGCACAGGTTCGGTCACTTGGATGGTAACTAGTAGGACAGATGGGCAATAAGACCAGACACTACTTGCTTGGGCAGATTATACCAGTATGGAAAAACCTTCTGTATAAAGTTTGAAATGGTGAATTGAAGTAGAGTAGACCGACGATCCTGTAGTCATGTGGCCGGCAATTGAAAGAAAAAGCTTGCATCTGCTCCCCCTATTATATAACCGGTCCCATCTCTCTCCAAAAAACTAACGTGGTAATTTCCCATCATAGGGTTTTCTATCTATGTGATGGGGTTTTCCCTTATATGTTCTTTGAGATGGTACTAGTAGTGATACGTTTAAAAGATACAAACGAAGATAATATGATTTATACAAACGAAGATAATACTGTAAATCACACTAATAAGCACCTTCGGCAGGAAAACACAACGCTTGAGCTGAAAATTAAGAACAGCAGGTAGTGACCGCAGCTTAATGCTACGGGTAGCATCAACTCGAGCTGCACACGACTGACAATAGTATTGATTGTCTCCTTGAAGCTCTTCCACACTCAGGTAATCGTCCAAACTCTCATCCAGATTTTTCAAACCCTTAATATTCAACTCCAGCCCATAGAAGTCTTCCATTGTCAATGAAGCTTCAGAATCTTTTCCACATTGCGAGCACCTAAATAATTAGAAACGCAACACAAAACAACAAAGCCATCTCTTATCATGGACAAGGTCGATGAGTTACACACAAAAGCTTCATGAAAAGCTTCAATTGTAAATGAAAGAAGTAAAACATGGTATAGAAATTGCTATCCCAAGTTAACAGAAAAAACAAACAGCAGACTAGCTATCATGTATTTAGTCCCTGCCACGTACAAAATGCTGTGGCCACACAACCGGAAATAGTACCACTCAAACTATCTTTTCAGGTTCTATTATCATCCGAACTCAAGGTATGCTGTACTGTGAAAAAGTTTTGTGTGGCCTATCACCACGAATGAAGTCCAAGAATACCGTGTGACTAACAAGAACCTCACAGAAATCCATCACCACTGCTGGAGCTCTGCATAGGTGGTAAAGGCTACTCACCATTGAATTGGCAGAAGGAAAGCTGTCAAATCATAAAGAGTTTCTTAAAGAAAGGAGACTTCAACTGTGATAAAACATAAACAATCCTTGCCCCTAGGACGGAAAACTACCCTAGGCAAATTGGGAATTATTTGGCTGATAGAGGCAAGCCCAATGCGTAAAAACTTTTGGAGCCAAGATTTTGGGGCAGGAGTAGAAAGTTATTCTACAAGTTTTAGGTACTGTAATAGTAGAATACCACATAAACCTGACAAAATATTATCTCCACGTGTATAAAATGCTGCTTGAGTTTGTGTACTGATGATATATGAGATGATTCTCTTAATACAGTATTTAACGATTCCAATGATAAACAATGTTAACCACTTTGTCAAATTATTACGTAAGCTACAGTGCAAAAGGTTACTGTTCACTTTACGACTGTCGTGAACAATGTATCAAAACACGTATTTTTCTAAGGAGGGGAGGGGAGGTTTAGAAGTGTAGGGCGCAAGGAACTTTTCAGGACAAATTTCAAGATGTTTCCAGAAGTAAAAAAAAAAAAACTTCATGGTGGCATTTCCCACTAGATCCCCATATTGCTCTGCCACTGTGTGTAATACTACTCATGAATTTGGTGGTAAGTTCTGAGCCTCTCCAACCAATTTGTATAGGAACATCCGTAGGAATACAATTCCATGAGAACAGATTTACCAATTCTTCTGAACGTGATTGGCTATGAGCCAATAGCAATATCAAAAATCTTTCAGTAGAATGATGCAAATGCTAGCGAATCATCAAGCCTGCTTCAGTAAACAGTCTTCCCAAATTGTAACCAAAGGCAATTATCATGCTACTTTTCCCAAGTTGTGGACGATAAATTTTCAGCAAACAGCAAAAACATAATGGTAAAAAGGGAAAAGATCGAAACTTGGTCACAGAGACTAGATTAAGTTGGCACTAACATGGTTACAGTTGAACTTAGAGTGACTAGATTAAGTCGAAACTTACGTGGTTACATGTGACACTCTTCCACGGAAAAGATCTTGCACAATTGTTCTCGCCCTGGGAACTTTTGAACAGCTCAAACATCGCTCAAGCAAAGAAAAAAGCAAGGTAAGGAACTCATGGCTGTCCTGCTGAACTCCATTATCCAACTCCAGGGTTACAATAAACGGGGCTGAATCAATGAAAGCCTTTTTACTAGCATGCAACTGTGCAAAGAGTCGAGCAAGTTGATGCAAAACAGGCTGTTCTTTCAGAACATCCGGTTCCACTGAGAAAACACCCTCCCTAAATGGCTTATTCATGTAAAGACACTGAAGTATGCTGTTGGCATAGCATGTTGCACCCAAATTCGTTAGTCCGGCAGGTGAGTTGGTGGAATCACGAAGATCCTTGGATGGGTCATCACCAAGTGAAAGAAGAATCTCAGAAGTATTCTGCCACAAGCCAGATTTCCGACTTCCATTGGGAGGTGGAGCCAGTCCACAAAAGCAATTAGGATTATCTTTTCTATTAATTCGACAACCTTGACATACAGGCTTGCAAATCATGTATAGCTCGTTTACATCATCTTCTGTCACTTGACCCGTTGAGTGTATTTTCCTACACAATTTCATCACGCCATCCAACCCAAAAAGGAAAAACAAACAAAGTTTGTGATCAGCAAATCCAAGCTTCTAAAACCATGTCGCAGTACATAGTGTTCACAAAAGTATATCTTGAGCATTCTGGAGAAAGAATCAGAACATTACTTTGTTCAGCATCTCAATCTCAAAAATGTGCTTCAGGAAATAATTTTCATAATACTCCCCTCCCATGTTTGAGCAAAACAAAAAACAACAGAAAACTTTCATATTCATACAGGCTTTGAAAGACCAGAATAAAGACACTTCCTTTCAAGGGCAAGATAATCGAGGTAGCATGTATTGGTATCCTTAAACGTACTTTCTCTAGATGACTTTGAGTGGGAAAAAAAATAAGAAAAGAAGAAATATCATAACACAATCAAAGGCTGTTAAAGAATAATGCTGTCTTTATCTTACCGGAAAATTTCTGAGGTTGGCTGTGCATTGTCATCTGGTCGATGCCTTTTATTTTTATTTCGGGTAGTTGGTCCATGACTCATATCTACACCAAAGAATATCAAACTAACATCAACAAGAATAGTAAAAAACCAAAAACAATGATTGTGTTGTTAGAATTTTGTCAGCAGACACAGTATCTATGTCAACAAAACAAATGCGTGTCGCGTGAAGCTTTCATGTTTAATTAAAGTGGTCCAAAATCAATTAGCAAACCCTATATAACAGGAGATAACCCCCTCAAAATTCAAATGGGGCCGGTCCTGGAAAATTGGTAGAAGGGGGGAAAAAGGTGGGGGGGCCTAAAAGTTCCAAATTTCCATTCACTAGACCCCAAAAATCTCAAGTTTTAAGCATCTAAATTCCATGAAAATCAACAAACTGAAAGAGAGAACGACCAGAGAGAGAGAAAGACGACGAACAGATAAATACCAGGGGAGAGAGAGAGAGAGAGTTACCCGTTGTTATCGTTAGCGGGCCGCCGATCGTAGCCGAA
Source organism: Gaultheria prostrata (assembly GCA_036023075.1). Lineage (NCBI taxonomy): Eukaryota > Viridiplantae > Streptophyta > Magnoliopsida > Ericales > Ericaceae > Gaultheria > Gaultheria prostrata. The sequence goes on from JAXBDA010005652.1 coordinate 12,497, forward strand.
GCCGCTGGGGGTTTTTTGTTCGATTTAGATTAAGGTTTTCAGGTGGTTCATTCTTATCGATTATTATACTACTAGTATTTAAATAAGGATTAACACAGATGTACGTACATCCTTTGTTCTACAATTTGGCAGATTATATATTTTTTTATTTTTTATTTTGACGAAAAATCGGTAGAAATTGACGACCAGCGTAGAAACCCCATGAAGTGACCATTGGGATTCTCGACCCGCTATAGGATGTCTGGTTCAACCATAGCGAATGTCCGATTGAGCCATAGCTACTGGTTGAATAGGATAGACCATCACCGCAGCACTACCTATGCGACTAGTTGGCCAAAGGCTCTCCGCACAAATCCACACAAGTCCCAGTAAGCGCATGGGAGGGATTCGATTCGAGGAGGTCAATCCACTAGGAAGGAGGAAAATCTTATTTCACTCACTTTGGCTAGCTAGGCTACCACCTCAGTGGTAATTGGCAGATTATGTTGGTAACAAATTTTTGCTAACCGGTAAAAATAAATACCAAATCTCCGGGGCCAGCCCAACCCAAGTTTGTGTTCGCTATGTTCGAAAGGTAGCACAGTCGCGACAAAACATCTATGATTTTGGTAGTTCACTGTCGAAATTATAAGGTTATCTCAGCAATTTCAAACCGAATTTCTACTCAAATTTTGGTAGTTAAATTTTTTTATATATATATGCAATTTCAAACGAATTTCTACTCAAATTTTGCTGGTTAAAATCATATATATATATATATAATAAATATCCAATAAGGGATCACTTATATATAAAGGTGCGGGATTTTTAGTTCGAGATCAAATTTCGATAATCCGAACAGTTAGATGCGTTTAAAACATGTTTTTGAGGACCAACGCGAGGATTTGTCAAAAATAAATACCCGGAAAGGCTTGATCCGAGCATTTTTTGATATACGTTTTTATCGAAAAATGCTCGGATCAAGCCCTTCTGTGTATTTTTTTTGGACGAATGCTCGCGTTGGACCCTTAAAATCGCATTCTAAACACATCTAACGATTCGGATCGTCGAAATTCGATCCCGCACGTAGCCTATATGAGGGAGCCCTTACTAGAAATGCCACCTATATATATAATATCAATTTTGGGGAGTTAATGTCCGTTATCATAAGAAAGGGATAGTTGGGTTTTCTTTTTTCAGGTTTTAATTGCCGAACTGTGGTGTAATTTCCGAATTCGAACTCTTTTTCGGGAGCTTATATTTGTTCCTTTTAGCAATTAGCAAAACTAATTTTGTTTGGGTTTTTTGTCGGGTGATGCGCGCTTTCACGCATGGTAGTCGCACAACATGGTCGTTGGGCGTACATGATTATACAGACCAATTTGCAACAAACACACTAAGTACTTTGGAACAAGTTATTTACTTAAATAAGTTATTCCATGAGGCTAATTTATGATAAATTTTTCTTCAACCATGCGTTCGTAGTTGTTTCCCACCGAGGAAGCGTTGAAAGAGTGGACTATATCAGTGGGTTCAAAGCATGGTTTTGTCATCATGCTACAACTCAACTTGAGGGGCACCCATATCCCGAGAGGTTGTCGAAGGAACAAACCATTTGTGAGTTCATGACATGGTAAGAATTGAAGTCGAGGCTCGGTCCGAAGAGGATAGTTAGTCATTGCTTATGAGTAATCGAGGCCCGTTTTCACACACGCAAAGCTAGCATTTGGAATTATTTTTGCCCTATTATGTCTTTGCGCTAACTTCACATGCATGGTTTGATATGTCGATGAGTTGCATGGAAGGTTCTATTACCATGCGAAGTGGTTCACAATGTTTTGTGGGTGATCATTCTGAAAACCCTCACGAGGCTCCACTCGTCCTATTGGGGACACCCGAGGGTTGATAAAAGGAAGAACTATCTTTTAATTTAGTTGTTTCAGATTCGTAGTTTTTAGTTGTTTAGTTATATTTTATTTGCTAAGGGACTAGCAAAGTGTAAGTTGGGGGGTGTGATAAGTGCGTAAATGTGCTCATTTACGCTCCATAATTTGCACTTGTTATGCATATTTATTTTATTATTTGGAATGTGATACTCGTTTTTCTCGTTTCAGGACTCGATGCCAAATTATTGAATATATTGAGTTAAAGTCGAATGTTGCGGAGACTAAAGCACACATTTTACCATATTACACGTGCATGAGGAAATCTTTGGAGGCTAATACAATTAAATTTGGAAAGAGGAAAGTGAAATTGCCAAGGATTTGATTTACTCCTACAAGGAATCTCCGCAGGAGCATGGCCTATGGGAGAGGTTTTGATTTTGGTAAAGGTCAAGCAAATTATATACATGTAGTAACAAGGAAAATAATGAGGCGGTGCTCATTGCTAATTGGGTAAAGGATACTGTGGTATTAGGAAACAAATTATAATCATTATTTGTTTCCTTGGGTTTACACGGCTGGAAGCCTGGAAACACTTTTAAAGAAGAGAATTAGGCAGCAAGGTCTAAAAGGTGGGAAACTGCCATATATACTTAGGTCGGCTAGTGGAGTATAAAGGGGAATGAAGGGTTTTGTTCAAGGTATCACTTTTCCACGCAGAGAATAGACGATAGGCTTTGGCACGCAGGACAGTAGTAGACACGAACCTGCGGGTCAGATTGACGCATAGGAGAACTTTTGGTAGCACAATTTTCGTGGTACCAGCACGACCGCCGCTGTTCGAAAGCACTCACAAGGCTACAGAAGAAGACAACGAAGGCTCTGGGTTTAATTTTTCCTGTACTTTTCGTAAGCTTTTAATTGTTTTAATGGAGTTTATTTATCTTATGATTGTTGATTTCAACTCCATGAGCGGCTAAACTCCCCTCTAGGGGGAGGATGATGCTCTGAACCAAGTAACTTTGTATTTTTTATAGATTAGCATTTTTGTTCGAATTTTGATTATATGTTTAGAACTCGTTTCATGATATCAATGTAATTGATTTACTTCTTTTCAACTTGTTGTGTATTTATTTTCCGGATTTCAAATACCAAACATGTAATGGTTTTCAACGTTCACAATACCGAGTGATTGAGATAGATTATGCTCGCAAGACGGAACGTGCCGTTAGGCAGCTTTAGTGTGCTAGTGAGACAGTTCTGTGCTGTGGGATAATCTATGCCGATTGACGGATTGTTGATATTTTCATGACAACTATCGTTAAGCCGCGGTAGTAATTGGTTGATTCGAATAATAACGCAATCTATGATAATACAAGGTTATGCGGTAGGAGTTGATTCCAAACCCTAGAATCTCCACTAATTGTTTCCAATGTTAATTGTTTTATTTTTCTTCTTTCTCAATTTAATTAGTTCAAAAATCAAATCCAAACCAGTTCTTATTGTCTCCGAATTAATTTGATAAGTAACCGAAATTTTTATAACTCAGCCAATTTGTCCCTGCGGATCGACACTTGATCTTAACCGCTATTCTACAGAGTGGTAGTTAATTCCACAATTTTACAATATTTTTGACACGTAATGACGCGGTCAAACACATTGTTTCTTGGTTCAATTTTAATTATTGTTCATGCATGTAGTTGAAGGGTTGTCTAGGTATTTGAAGCATCTAGTTGAGAATTGTGTAGATTTTATTAGGAGTCTTGAAGAGTCAACTTTTGTAATGCCTATTTATATGTGTTCTAATGAAACGAAAAATAAGTGTTTGAGTTTATGAAAATATTGTGCAAGTGCGTCTTGCTTGGAGTGAGTGATTCCTCCTATAATCAAGCAAGTGGCTGGGTTGCGTTGAGTGGCATCCACGATTAGTAGTGTCGAGTGGCATCCGCTACTCCCAGTCGAATGGCATCTCAGGACTATCTTACCTTCGCAGGTCTCAACCTGCATCATAAAGCCTTTTTTCAAAACACGGCATGGAAGTCACATTTTTCAAAATCAATTTCTCGGGTGATTATCCATAAACCTGGGTGACGACTCCAAAAAATCAAACTCAAAGCCGACAAAGTCGAGAGCCCCGTGGCAGCGTTCACGCCCTAATTTTGGAGCTTAACATATATACATAGGTTCTGGACAGTGCAAGAGATGAGTCTCAGCCTCGGCATAAGTTGGAATTTGAAGATGATTATGCCTTTATAAAAGTGGATGTTCCTATGGAAGAAGAAGGGGAGCAAGATGAATGGCATAACTCAAAAGATCCAACAGGTGATATAAATTTGGTTTACTCCAAGATTTCTAATGAGGCAATTCCAAAAGTTGACATGAAATTTATGACATAAGAGGCAACGTATCAATTTTATAATGCCTATGCCTACGAAGTTGGATTTAGCGTGTGTAGAAGTAAAGAGCACAAAGACAACAGCGGGAGGATACTAACTAGGATTTTTTGTTTCCCTTGTGAAGGTAGACGGGATGGCACTATTAAATTTCACCGCTCTGAGACAAGATTCGGTTGTTTGGCACGAATGAAAACCAAATATTGTGGGAGACCGAACAATTTTATGTTGCTGAATTTGCTCATGTGCATAATCATACGGTGTGTACTCCAAGTAAGACTCACTTAGATAGGTCTCATCGGAAGTTCAGTGTTGCATAAGCAGCTCAAGCAGATATGGCAAACGATTTCGGGATAGCTCCAAGGGCAATAGTTGAGTTTATGGCTAGAGAAGTTAGTGGGCGATCGAGTATCGGGTTTATTCCTCAAGAATATAAAAAATTACTTGCATTCTAAGCGAACTTTACAAAGGAAAGTAGGTGATACAGGCGTGTTCTGGAGTATTCACAAAAAATGCAACTAGAAGACCCTAATTCTTTCATGCCATACAGGTAAATGAGGATGATTTGATAACCATTATTTTTAAGCCAATTGCAAAGATGATGGCTGATTATGCTTAACTTTGGGGATGTGGTTTGTTTTGATTTGACATACAGGAAAAACAAGGATGGCCAACCTTTTGCGATGTTTGTTGGGTGAGCTATCATAAGCAAATCACTATTTTTGGTGCTGCATTATTGTCTGGCAAGTCTGCCGATTCTTTCATTTGGTTGTTTGATACTTTCGCCAAGGCTATGAGTGGAAAGACGCCTAAAACTATACTTACAGATCAAGATGTTACAATGATAAAAGCATTGGTTGCTCAGTGGCTAGGAATAGTCTACCTGTTGTGTATATGACATATTTACCAAAATGCAGCTATACATCTTAGCGGTGTATTTGCAAGATGCAAAGATTTTTCAAAAGATTTGAGTGAGTGCATGTACGATTACGAAGATGAAGATGATTTTATCAAAGCTTGGAATGAGATGCTTAGTAAGTATAATCTCCAAGATAATGATTGGTTGAGGCGAATGTTTAACATAAGGGAGAAATGGGCATTAGTTTATATGGGAAGCAAACTTTTTGTGCAGATATGGCTACCACTCAACGTAGTGAGAGCATGAATTGTGCACTTAAAAAGTAACCCAGCTATAACATTGATTTGTTGTTTTTCCAAAATTTTAAAGGTTCGTTGATAATCGCCGCTATGAAGAACTAAAAGCTGATTTCAGAGCAAATCAAAGTACCTCATCTTTGTCATTTCCTGTAGAAATTTTGAAGCATGCAGCTACTATTTATACTCCATGTGTGTTTGTATTGTTTCAAAGGGAGCTATGCAAGGCTCATGATTGCAAATTGAAACAATGTGGTGAGAGTGGAACAGTAACTGAATATGATATCACTCATTTTCACAAGCATCATCACCGTGTTGTTACATACGACTCATCAGAAGATATGGTCTTGTGTAGCTATAAGAAATTTGAGTTTGAAGGGATATTATGTTCACATGCACTTAAAGTTCTTTCTTCGAACTACATTATGAGGATTCTGGATCAATACATATTGATGAGGTGGAAAAAGAATGCGGAATCAGGGAGTATTGAATTTACTTGTGCCAGTACACTTGTAAAAGATCCAAAGGCAATGATGGGAATACGGTACACAGAGTTATGTCACTTGTGTACTTAATTGGCAACAAGAGCTGCAGAAATAGAGGAAGCTCGCAAAATTGCTTTGAATGCTCTTAAAAAGATTGCAGAAGAAGTGGATGCAAGTTTAATTGGGGAAACTCTTCATGGAACCTCAAATGTTGATATCATTGCATCTCAGGAGATAACTGAAACCACCTATGGTGAAGGAAGTGAGACAAGAGCTAAAGGCCCCGTTTGGCGACCAGAGATGATTTTGGGTGGATTTGTAATGAGGGTGGGCCTACCTCCTAAGAAGGGTGGATTTGTGCTTTACACCCAACTTTGTTATTTATTAGCGTGCCCAAAGCGTAGGGCTAATGTCGGAGTTAGCAAATTACCGGTAAGACCGGATTGAATCCTCAGAGATCGAACATACCGAGCGTGAAACTTGTCTTGCACGTGAGGGTTTTTAGCCTTGAAGCGGCAAACTTTGATTTTGTGATTTGGGGTGGTAGAATTCTCTCGACTTCGAGAACGACTCGTTAGATGCGAAAACTAATTAAAACTAAGGCAAGGTCTAGGGGATTTCAACACCCATGACTCGGGTCGATTCTTTCTCCTCTAAAATAACCGGCTCGGAGATGTCGTTAAACATCTCTGAACGGAAGATTTGGCTTTTGATCTCATCCTTGAACTAGAAATGGTGTTCGGTAAAGTTTAGGGTTCTTTGAGAAATTGGCAAATCCCAAGGGTGACATCGCCCAAAGCATCCCACGTGGCAAGGAGTGTAGCTCTTACCTGCGTGAGATCAATGAGGTTAACAACCCCCAGTTTTGGTACATAAAGGTGAACCCGCAACTTTACTAAACAAGAAATGTTTACCACACGGCGAGTAGAGCGAATCAACCTAAGTCACGGGGTGCTAATCACCCCATGACCAAGCCTACGTAAACTACTCGATCATTACTACGGAAAACATAACCAGAAATTTTGGAAGAAATAGAGGACATGACAAATGCGAGAATAAACTTGATTTCTAGAATGATCTAAGTACTAGCAACGACTTTAAACCTTAGGAAATTAAGCAAACACAACTATTTGAGTGAGATTTCAAGGGAGAAAGCTAGAAAATGAAGAACGCGAAATAACCGACGAAAACGGAAATAAACTGGATTTAAAGAGAGATCTTGAGTGTAGCTACAACATTAATACATGAGAAATTAACTAAAAATGGAAACTTACATGAGTTCTTGAAGGAAAATCAAATTACAAGCTATGGAGGTTTTCCTCCTTAAACTAAACTAAAGTGAAGGAGAAAGGAGAGGGAAAGAGGGAGGGAGAGATATATACAACACACTCTTTCTCTCACAAAAATATTCTAAAAGCAACTTAAAGTAGAAGTTTCCATAAGTGGCAAGTAATAAAGTTGCTCAAAACGGCTTACTGGGCCAGTTGGATCGATCCACAGGCAAGAGTGGATCGATCCAAGTAGCTTGAAATCTCCCCTTCCATAAGTTGGATCGATCCACTAGCAGAATTGGATCGATCCAAAGTCCTCTGTTCAGCTTTTTTGCAAGGTTGGATCGATCCAACTTGCTTCTTCAGGCAGATTTTTTACCCGACTTCGCGGGCACGCCCTGGCTTCGTCCGAACTCGAAATGCGGCGATTCTTGAACCGTTGGAAAGCTCTATGAGTCTACTTTCAAACCCAATTGACTTCATCTGACCTTTGTATCTTGAGAGAAATGAGCCTTTTCCTATCAGTGTGTTGGATTTCCTCGAGGCTCATAGCTCTAGATTTCTTGTTCCGAGTATTCCTTGCACCTTCCAAAGCTCATTGAATCGACTTCTAAGCTTCGTTGATTGTTCTCCACGGCGTTAAGGGACCTTGGGTACTTCTGGATATAACCAGGAGTCTTTGCAAGCCTTTGGAAACGGATTTAGCCCTCCGGCTCGATCGAGTGTCCTTTGAACTTCCCGAGCCTTAGCCAAATCTTCGTGTCTTGGCTCTCGAGGTTCGGTGGTGGGATGACATTGGACACGTGGCCCTCGGATCCTTGGGATTCGACCCGGAGCGCTTCAAATGTGCTTTATTCCATGGTTTTACCTGAAACTACCAAAAACACACTTTGCGCAACATCAATCATATCAAGCGCTAAAACACGCGTGTGTGTGATCTAAACGAGCTAGATGAGCCCGGTTATGTACAATATTAGGGGCTCAACAATTTGTATATTGGGTATTTGGATGGTTTTTTGAGAAAGGGGATTTGGAGGGTGGATTTGAGGGCAAATGACTGAATTGCCCCAATTTATTAATTTAATAAAGAAAATTAATTAATTTTATATAATTACAATAAATACACAATAAATAATTTAAGCTATAAGATTTAATTATACTTAATTTATAAATTAATTTTGTAGCATAAATTAATTTCTAATATATTAATTAATTCTTCGGATCAAATTTATTTCTAATTGTTGTCATGTGTTGATATGCTAGGAGGTGGAAGTAATCAGGTGTGGTACACCTAACAAAAAAAAGATAAAGTAATATAATTAAGTGGGGAACAACTACAAGTGTCACATTAATATGAATGGGGAACAATTTAAGTAATATAATTATGCCCACACAGGATAAAAAACCCTTTGATAAAAATCCCTTCATCTTCCTCAAGTCCAGAACAGACGACGACGAGCAGATGAGCAGACCACGACGACGATCGTAAGTTTCTTTCTCCTCCTCTCTTTCTCTCTCACGCACAAAATACCTTCTTTAGTTTCCGATTAACAAAAAAAAATCCCTTCTTCATCTTTTTCTTCCTCCTGAAATTTCTCTCTCACACACAAACCCCCAAAATCACCCGGATTTTGAGGGGTAAAACAGAGAGAAAATATAGCAAATCAGGCTGGATTTGCTAACGCTAGGGGTAGAGGCCGTCGTTGGCCAACGAAGTTAAAGGGGGATATGTAATCCCAACAGTTAGAGGTGTCAAACGGGCTGGGTCGGCACGAGCACGACACGCTCGATGGTGGCACGGCACGCCAAAGGCACGATAAAAACCTAGCACGGCACGGTATAACTTGGCACGGGGCACGGCACGGACACGGAATTGAGCGGGCACAGCACGGGTACGACACGGTCTAAGGCGGCACGTGGCACGACACAAAACGGTCTTCTACGGACACGTCACGGGCACGACACGAAGTCAACGGGGCACGAGGCACGGCACGGCATGACTATATTCTAGCACGGCATGACACGACACGGGTACGAGCCCGGGCACAAGCACGGAAGTTGGTTTGGCACGGCACGACACAGAAGTAGGACGGGCATGGCACGGGATGGGCACGTCACAGCACGGACGCACGGGCCACGACACGGCATGGGCACGGGCACGGCCGCACGGCAAGAGGCAAAAAAAATTGTTAAAGACTTTATTTCTATCATTCTATGTATTTTTTGATAATCCCCAAAACAAGAAGAATTAATTTTTGGTTGTTTTAGTGAATTATATATTTATATGATTATATCAAGTAAAAAAAAAATGTGGTCATGAACAAAAAAGGAAAAAAAAAACAAAAGGGAAAAATAAGTTACAATTTTTTATTTTATTTTATTTTTAGAGAGAGAGATAGAGAGTTTGGACCAAATCATGTCCTACGGAGCGTGCCACACTGGATCATTTTCCAACACATGACCACATGCGAATGAAATGGAAAGTGGAGTCCAAGTGGGTCGGCAGGAGGAAAGAAATGGAAAGTAATTGCGCAGCGTAGTTGATACCAGATTATGTCCTACGAAGCGCATGCCACGTCAATAAAATTACATGAGCTATACCGTTTTATTCCCGGTATTAAAATAAGAAATTTTACTGTTCCGGCACTCCAATCAGACTATGTTTCAGAAATTAGTTGAGAGCGTCGCAAGCACCTCGCAGTGGCATGCACATATATATGTGCAACATTTAATTAACGGCCAAAGTGATTTTCATATCTCACAGGAGAAATTGTTTATGCAAAGGGAATCTCATTGGAGCATTTGATTATTCAAAGGGGAAATATCAGGGCTACCGGCTATAGATTCGTGCACAGAAAATGGCTTTTGGGTCCCACTTTTTGGTCCCGCGTGAATAATCCGAACCGTTAAATAATTTTAAAATAATGTTTTGTATGCCATAAAAAAAATCAGGTCAATTGGATATGCATAACTGGTAGATCGAAAACTCCAAGTTTTGAAATCAATTGGATGTGCGTAGCTTGGATCGACGAGTTACGCATGTCCAATTGACTTGATTTTTTGCAAAGCCATACAGAACATTATGTTGAAATTATTCAACGGTTCGAATTACTCACACGGGACCAAAAAAGTGGGACCCAAAAGCCATTTTTTTGTTATGAACGGTGAAGATCGTCATAATTGTGTTGCGATGAAGGACCTTTCAAAATCCGATAGGCTAAAAAATTGGCGAGAGTCATTAAAACATCAACACAAACAAAGTGAACGGTGTGGATCGTCATAGTTTTGTTGCGATTGCGTGGCTATCGTATATTATACTATAACATAATAGCTTAGTTCATATGCAATTAAGTTCGATGTATATAATTGAAAGGTAACTGCAAACTTGTTTTTCCGAATGTTCAATCTAAACCGTTGTGATTTAATATCTTATCGATTCTATCATTCTCCCTCAAATCAATGATCATCCGATATCGGCAACCACACGATCAGAACACATTTAGTGCCTTTCGTGGAATTTCAGTACTATAATGCACCACTTCAATGCCACCTAATCAATTTATAAAAAATCAGAACCGTTAAATGTGTTTAAAATGTATTTTTAAGGTCCTATGCAAAGATTTGGGAAAAACAACTAGCCGGAAGGGCTTGTTTAGACAAGGTTTTCGTAAAAGCAGTTTTACGAAAACCTACTCCGATCAAGCCCTTTCGAGTACTATTTTTTGCCAAATCCTCGCGAATGACCTTGAAAACACGTTTTAAACACATCTAACGGTTCTGATTTTGTAAAAATTGATTAAGTGGCATTGAAGTGGTGCATTATAGTACTGAAAATTCAACGAAAAGGCACTAAATGTGTTCTGATCGTGTGGTTGCCGATATCGGATGATCATTGATTTGGGGGAGAATGATAGAATCGATAAGATATTAAATCGCAACGGTTTAGATCGAACATTCGGAAAAACAAGTCTGCACTT
>JAXBDA010005653.1:0-12320 GCA_036023075.1 Gaultheria prostrata
ACTCACAAAAGACAAATTATGACTTTTGCACAAAAAGATGAAGAAACTCTTTGAGTGTTGGGAACAATTTAAGGACTTATTAAATTCTTCCCTGCATCATGGTTGTGAAATTTTTAGATAAAGAACCTGGGGACACCTATGAGTATTTTTACTTGTTAGTAGAGAATGCCCAATCTTGGGACACTACAGACCCTTCCCCACCAATGGCATGAAAAATAGAACTTCCACGACCCCTTCGAGTGGGGGAGTTTATCAACTTAGGGAGGACGATGACTTGAGTGCTAGGGTGGCCACCCTAACGCGAAAAGTAGAGGCCAGGCAATTAAGAAAAGTGGTTAAGCATGTACCCAAGGGTGATGATATTTGTGGTATTTGTGACACCATTGGAAACCCCAACACATGAGTGTCCAACTGTTCCAGCTTTTAAAGAGGTTCTTCATGATCAAGCTAATGCCATAGATACTTTTAAAAAGCCCTCTTCCTCCCCCTATTCCGAGACATATAATCCTGGATGGAGAAATCATCTAAATTTTAGTGAAGAATAATAATGCTGCACACAATTCCCACCTTCTCAAGGGCCATCTAATTTTCCTCCTTATACTCCTCGACCTTCGAAGACCCTTGAGGATACGTTGCAACCATTCCTGCAAGTGCAAATGCTGATAAATTCACAAACATCTCGAGATATAAATGATATTAAGAGCACTCTCACCAAATTAAGCTCTTCATTGAGTATGCAAGAAAAAGGTAGATTTCCTTCACAAGCTCAACTTAATCCACCATATGGTGGTAGTGACTCTCATCCTTCTAACCCTCAACTTGAACATGTCAAAAGCCTAAGGATGTTTCGAAAAACAAGAGTAGTGATGAACATGACAAGTTCGATATTAAGGAGGAAGTGAGATGTCCTTTTCATGCTCCTTTTCTCGAAAGATTGCAACCACCTCAGAAATTGACTCAAGTACTGAAATTTTTGAAAGCTTTAAGCAAGATATGGTGGCACATTGCTAATTGATAAAAAAAGATACTTTCATTTTTTTTGGCCCCTTGTTCGATGCACGCTAGCATTGTAAGAAAGAAAGAGAAAAACAGAAATATAGGACAGAAGCATACATTTTTTGGGGTGCTCGTATGGACTCGGAATTGAACGATTTTTTTTTTTTCCCCAAAAGAGGAACGTTATTCTACATGATTAACCAAAAAGTGGAGTTAAGTAAGAGAGAAATCACAAATAGCCCAACAACGCACTTAATCAAGCATCCAAAAGTTACCACACCGAAGCTTTTACATTATTTTCCACCACCATTGAGAGAATGAATGGAGGTTTTTTTCTGATCGTCATGCCGCGGTCAGGGTTGTGATGTGCAACTTTTATTTGTATAGATAACACTTCTTCCAAAATTGCGGAGTTAAGTGAATGACTGAACTTCCAAGGTTTTAAGTTCAATCAAAAAATAGGGCTAGCCCAGCAAGCCTGAGTTCTTGTACTCAGAGGACTCTTCGGAATAAGTTCCTTAGCTTGGACGGGACATTTAGTACACGTCACTATTCCTGGATCCAGAGGAGAGTAAGTCCGATGGAATAATTTTTTAGATGTATTACCACATCCTCAAGGGGTCACGAGTTCTATTCTTCCTCCCTGCGTGGAGGATTTCTATCTTTATTAAGAGTTGTATTAGTTATTATTGGGCTTATTATTGGGACTTTCTCATATATGTCTATTTCGCTGTAATGTTAACTCAGTAATAATTGTACTCATTACTGATTGGTAATAAATAAATAAATAACTCTTAGAGTTTAATTATATTCTTTGGGCTGAGAAAGGAGGATTTGTGAGAGGCCTAAATATGAGAATTCGAGGCTCAAGGATGAGGGAAGAAAAAGGACGAGTTAAAAAGGCAAATGTCTGTAAGATGTTAGATAATTCGCGTTCTGTTGATTCTAAATCTTGTTTACTCTATCTCTATGTACACATAGCCCCAAATGAAAGGGATGGTTGTCTGGACATAACAGGCTCTAAATAATTTTAACTGCATTCAGCAAACCACTTGATTTCTTTCTACAAGTTCTTAACATCATTTTTTGATTTCTTGATTAGCAAATTTGGATGAAATGCAGGAAGCCGGAGCAGGGAAGAATGGGAAGGAACTATCTACTGCATCACCAAAGCAGAAACCGGTTTCGGAAACTTAATATGCGAAGTCGTAAGGCAGTTGTGTTGGGTCTTTTAATTTGGTGCTACGCGTTTGTGTTTTTGTTTTTCATGTTGCTCGTAGGCATCTCTCAATCCCGTGCAAGTTATCAGTCAGGAAGGTAAAATCTAACAGCTATGGATTAGGTTGAAAGAGATATTTGGGGGATAAAATTGTCAAGTTAGATGATTGTAAAAGGTGATGTTTTGATAATAAATCGGACACATGATCCCTCAATTAGATTTCTTCATTGTAAAATTGTCATGTAAGATAAGGTGATGTTTTGAGAGAAAAAAAAAAGTACTTGGGATCGTTAACAATGTGATAAAAATAGTGTATGTTGTGCTATTTCGAATTCTAGTAATTGTGAATGTTGAAAGTCCAAATCATATACATAAAAAGAGGAATGCTACAGAACACACCTCTACATATGAAAAAATCACAAAACTTGCTTATTTGCTATTTGCATCACCTAAGCTTATACTCCTACGTATTACTACAAGTCTTTTTCGGCTTGGGTCACCTTTCAATAATGCTACACACACAACCAACTTGCACTACCAATACACAATCACTATCAAAACGAGCGTCGTTTTGATATTAAAAGAAAAACAAAACAAAACAAAACCTGGAAAGGCCTTCTTCCCCTTCTCTCATTTTTCTCGATTCAACAGAGAGAGTGAGGGAGGGGCGACCAACCGAGCCCCGAGCCCCGAGCCCACCACCGCCACCGGCGACCAGCACCACCATCGGCGAGAACACTAGACGTCACCGCCACTGGCGACCTCCACCACCATCGGCGAGACCCTCCTCGGTGACGCCAAAATTCTACCCAAAATTCTGGTAAAAATTCTAATGTGACAGACTGGTAAAAATTCTACCCAAAATTCCAATATGAAACTAGACTACACATTGGAGCACAAAATCCGTTGCTATCAAACAACTCAAAGATACTCCACATACAAGGTACGAGATATAGGAAAAGCAGGTGTAGAATATGAACACACAGACATGCGGCATCTTAGATTCACTGGTACCAAGTTTTGAAGCATTTCATGTTTCTTCCTAGCATCATCACGTCACTAGAAAAGATTATGATATTTTTGGCGTCACCGAGGAGGTTCTCGCCGATGGTGGTGGAGGTCGCCAGTGGCGGTGACGTCTAGTATTCTCGCCGATGGTGGTGTTGGTCGCCGGTGGCGGTGGCGTCGGGTGGTGGGCTCGGGGCTCGGTTGGTCGCCCCTCCCTCACTCTCTCTGTTGAATCGAGAAAAATGAGAGAAGGGGAAGAAGGCCTTTCCAGGTTTTTTTTTGTTTTTTTTTTTTTTTTAATATCAAAACGACGTCGTTTTGATAGTGGTTGTGTATTGGTAGTGCAAGTTGGTTGTGTGTGTTGCATTATTGGGTCACCTTTTCCTTAAGCACGGCTGGCTCTTCGTGAGGTTCAAAGTAAATTTTTTCAAATGGGACCCTCAATCTACTATGAAATTTCATATTTGTAACTATTTTTGCATAGTTAAAAATAGTTAGGGAAAAGAAATTTCATATGAAGCCTTCACAATCATTTGAGACTATAAGTACCCAAAACTGATAACCATTACAATAATTCAATTTTAATATTGGCCTAATTACTATATGGACCTATAAAATTGGAGGCCCTAAAAAATGGTAAAAAAAAATCGTGGGCCTAAAGCAATGGCTTTGCGAACTTTGGCTTAAAGCCAGCTCTGTCCTCAAGACATCTTGGAAGACTTTTCAGACCAATCAACACCAATATCAACAGAAAAGAGCTCCAAGGATTTCCTGATGTTGTGACATATGTAGAAGAATTCTCTCTTCTTTTTTGCATTCTCTCCATCAAAGTAAATGAATCTAATTATCTCCTCAAACATTGGGATGACTGTTTCAAATATTGTTCTCCAAACCATCACATTTGCTCAATGTCTTGAAGTGGGACCTTGACCAGTACCTAGGTGGGTAATTAGCCAACCATTTTATAGCCCACACATCAACTGCACTCCATTGTGTAAGTCCTTGAAATTATTGTAGAAGTGCCTCATGCAGAACACATATGGGGCTACCTCTCCACAAGCAGCAATTAAACCCTGCACAATTCGTTGCCAGTATTGGATTTCCTTCAAACGTGTCACGGTCCTCCGCGGTCAAGTTGTTAATTTGACTAAATAGGGCTACAGACGAGTTGATTCATGGTCGACCATTACCGTCTTCAAGCTCGGCTGGGTCTAAACTAAAACAGTGAGCTCGAGCTTGGATTGACCTGAATCAAGCTTAGAATCCAAGCTCAAGGTCTTTTAGCCAAGTATTCACAAAGCTCATCTCCAGCTCGTAAAAAGGTTTCCCATTTAATAAAAACAACGAATTCCTTTATTTCATCCTTTCCAAGAAGCATATTAAGAAATAGAACGTAAAACAATGATAAACATGTTGCAATCCATAGCATAATACCCAAAACCATGTCAATTTAACGTCTAATTATTTAGTGCCCTCGGAGCACCGTCACGTGATGCTCTAGAGTCTATAATTAAGTGTATGGATTGGACCCAAATAAATGTGTGGTGCTAGAGTGATCTGGAGCACCACGTATATGCTCCGGGACTACTGAATAACTAATTACTCAATTTCACAATGTTTGATCTTTATTTAAAAAAAACAGCCACCAAAAGAATAAGTCTTTACTTCTACTAATCACCTTCAAAACTGGTATAAAAGCATAGGTGGCCTCTACATTTATGGCCATTAATTTTGAGTTGATGCTTTAAAAAAAAGCATTTCATATATATCTTATCTCAAACAATAATCAAAACTTCAACTTGGAATCAATTTCAATTGTGAATCATATGCTTTAGCCATCTAACCATTAACTTGTTTGCAAACTAGCAACTCTTGAGTTCAAACTCAGCAAACTCTCATAATAAATGGATTTAAACCAAATTGACAAGAGCATACTCTGCAAGTCTTAAGCTCAACAGATATTCTCGTTCATTAAATAAGTTGACACAACTGTCCTGTAAGAAAGAATGAGATAGTTACTGCATGTCACAGAACAGAAGTATTCTGTAAGGAAAATTTTAAAATCAGTATATTGGGTTGTCATCAAATTTTAAAAAGAGCATTGAACTATGTGAAAGTGTATATGAATGTGTGCGACGGTATATAAAAAAATGGGAAAAAAAAAAAGTACACTGGAATGTGATTTTTTTTTTTTTTTTGTCTTCTTCTTACCTTATTGTCAGCCCAGTGAATTGTCAATAGAAGGACCCTTAATAGGTATCGATACTGTTCCATCAACTCGAATCCAGAGGACCAACTTTAGTATTTATACATGCACGACAGGCTAAACTAAAAATTCTGGTCAAGCATTGCATCTTAATTTCTATAGCAGTTTTGGTTTTTGACGATTCTGAGTAGTTGAATGGAGAAATGGTTTCAGGAAACAAGTAAATGGTTTTAGATCTTATTCTCTAAAAGCCACGTAGGTGAAGCGAATTTATAAATGGCATATTAAATAAGAAGGGTATACTTTTTAATATAAAAAGTTGACTAACACTTTTTTTTTGCTTTGCAATTGAGTAGTATAAATTTATAAGAAAAATCGATAGATATACACTTGTAAAATGTATAAACAATACCCTGGATCCAAAAAAGTAATGATGCCCCTCATGAAGCCCATTCCCCACTTGTACAAATCTACGTATTAAAATATGCAAGAAAGCGATGATCACATAATCTCCACAAACCGCGGTCTTGCTCCATCACAGCAATATTAGCTGTTTGATACTTATGTTTGTTGGTATAATAATACTTCTAACTCAAAGGTTTAATCCGGTTAGTTGATGAATTTATACTCGACACAATTGATCGGATTCGATTCTTGGAGTCGGGTCATAAGATATTACTTTCTTGTGAATTCTTTAATTCCAGTATAAATGACCGGTCTTGGATTGGACCAAGAAAAAAAACATTAAAATATGAATAAACTGACTCGGATATCCTCAAGTGCCCGAAAAAAAGAATATTATATAATTGTTGTCCTCATCTTGCACACAATGGGAGATATATATATACTATGCTTAATATCACATCAACCGGCCAAGATTGAGGGTGATATGAAAATGGCACTACAAACACTCCAGGAACAGAAAAGGTGGAAAGAGAGCAACTTTTTCTTTTTTCCTTTTTCTTATTCAATTTTTCTCTCTTTCGGTACCGGCCAACCCTCGTAGTCTTCCATATCTTCCCGTAGAATTCAAATGTGAATGCTCACAACACCTAATAGAATTCAATACGACGTAGCTGTCGCTGAGGCAAAAAGTAAGCAAGAAAGTGCAAAGCAGATGATTCTAAAGTGCAAAGGCTGATGATTCTAGATTCTAAATTTGCTTTCTTGGTAAGTCATTTTTCTCCCTTGCATTTTTCGATCGCCTGAGTAGATTTCAACTGCAAACCCTCTCAAGTAATTCTTCTTTTATTCATTCCTTTGTTGTTTTCAGGTGCTGAATTGATCGTCATCTGATCCTTTCGAATTGTCATCTTACATTGGTTTTCTGAGGTGGGTTTGTGCTCAAATTAGCTTCCAATCTCTTTTCCATCTCTATTTTCTTGAAACTGATTTGGGTTTGATCTAGTTGAATTGGGTTATTTTTATTTCCAATCGATATGGACCGGAATGGGAACGATAAGGTTTATAGGATGGGCAAGAAAGAGAGAGAAATGGGTGTTGAGATGTCGGAGATTGGAGTACAAATTAGGAAATTTGCGATCTTTTCTATCAGAACCTGTTACAGATCAGTTTTGAATCATCCATTCCTTGTGGGTATTGTGCTTTTCCTTTTTTTGATGCACAGATCATTTCCTTTCCTGTTTTCCCTCTTTGTGTCTGCTTCCCCTGTCCTTGTTTGCACTGCTGTTTTGCTTGGAACTCTTTTGAGTTTCGGGCAGCCAAACATACCCGAAATCGAAAAGGAAGAGACAACAAATCACGAGATCTTGTCCCTGAAAACGGGGATTCAGAGAGATCCCACTGTTGTTGAGAGAGATGAGAGCTTTGTAGTAGAGAGGCACACTGCAAAGAGAAGCGATGCAGTATTACATGAGTCAATAGTGGAAGTGAGTTCCATAGCCTCTGAAGATGAACAAAATGATTGTAGTTTGGTGCATAGTGAACCACCCATGGAGGAGAGTTCCCGCGAAATTCAATTCGAGAAGCGTGTGAGTGAAGGAGAAGAGGGGGAGTTACACGACTCAGGATACGAACTGATGACTGAAACGAAGGAAGAGAAAGTCAAAGATGCAGTATTTCTTGAGAATCAGTACTCTCGGATTGAAGAGGTGGACGATGAAAATGCTGAACTAAACGGTGGTAAATCACCGGAAGAATCCAATGACACTTCCCCGATTTCACCGTGGAAACCAGTGAAGGAAGATGAGGGAGCGGACGATAATGAAGATTCTGACAGTGGGTCAGACGGGGCTGAGAGTTCCTCTCCCGATGCTTCAATGGCCGATATCATTCCAATGCTAGATGAGCTCCACCCTCTTTTAGATGAAGACGTTCCTCAACCTGCTCATGTGTCCCATGATGGTTCTGATGCCGGTTCAGAGCGATCTCAGAAATCTAGCGATGGCACAGATGAATCCGATGATGAGGAGAGTGAACACCAAGAAGAGGAAGTTGGTGATGATGATGATGATAACGATGATGAGGACGAAGAGGAGGACGAAAAAACTGGTGGCAAAGAGGATGCGCTTAAGTCTGCAATCAAATGGACGGAGGACGACCAAAAGAATCTAATGGACTTGGGGACTTCTGAGCTGGAAAGGAACCAAAGATTGGAGAATCTTATCGCCAGAAGAAGGGCACGTAGGCTTATGGCTGAGAAGAACTTGATTGACTTTGAAAGTTCCGATCTCCCCTTCAATATTCCACCTATCTCAACAACACGCGGCAACCCTTTTGATCTGCCTTACGATGCAAATGAGAACAGCTCAGGGTTACCACCCATTCCTGGATCTGCTCCCTCTATCTTATTACCAAGGCATAACCCTTTCGATATTCCTTATGATCCAAATGAAGAGAAACCCGATCTCAAGGGAGATGTTTTTCAACCGGAGTTCATGCCTTATGTTCCAAAGGAGACGCTCTTCCGTAGACATGAGAGTTTTAATGTTGGACCTTCATTCTTTGGTCCTCCCAAGCACCAGAAGCAAGATATTGGGTTTAGCACCTTTTTTGTACCCGAACGCTTGGGTTCAGAAGGGACTGGCTATTCCTCCTTTCATAGGCAATCAAGCGAGCTTAGCGATTCCAAAGTGAGTTCTGTTCCTGAAACGGAGTCTGTCTGTTCAGATGGGGACCAAGATGATAAGAAGCTTATTGAAGAAGATTTGTCTCAAGACACAGACCTGATCTCTGATGTTGGGCATCCTTCTGAGCTCGTTGGGCATGGAAGTGTATCCTCTGAAGATACAGATATTGAGGAGTTGGGACAAGCTGAGAAGAGCCACATTGAGCATGATGAGGTTGAAATGGAAATGGGGGATGAGGAAATACATTCTGAAATGGTTTCAAGCTTTTCTGAAAGAAGAGATGTAGCTATTCCTGGGGTACACGACATGGGTGAATTTCATCCTAATAAAATAGCAGATGAAGTTAACTACAGTAGTAGATCCAACTCATCATCATCTTCAGAGGTACATGAAAGGATATTTGTTGAGAAAGAAGAAGGGTCATCAAGTTTGCAGCCTAAAGAAAAAGAGAATGTTATTGAGGAGCATTCATTGGAAGAATCCGGCGTCCATACTGCAATGGAGTTTGTGGTTGACACTCAACACAAGGAGCCTGTTTATGATTCAAGCCCAACAGCACTTCAGAAGAATCTCTCTTCATCCTCTATTTCCTCCGACTCGCAAGTAGAAACATCTGAAATGGGTATCGCGTCAGTATTGGTTAAAAGAGTCGTATCTTTTCGAGATAGTGAAACTGAAGTGACTGATCTGGGCATAGGGGCAGTTAGTTCCACTAATGAAGAGATTTCAGCAGACTCGTCCAATGTTGATTCAGTGGATGATGGAACGATAACAAGTGAAGTTGCTGAGAAGGCTGAGAACCTTCTTTCAAATCATGAGTCAGGTGGTGACAAACAATTAGACTGTGCAAATGAATCAACAGAACCTGAATTTGCTACGTATATCGAGGATGCGGCCAACCTAGTTGTGATTGAGGACATGGCACCTGAAGCTTCTTGTTCTGAGAATAAGTCTTCTGAAGATTTGACTTTAACTGCATTGAATAAGCAACAGTCTTCAGTGGTGGTGGATTTTGAGCAAGTTTCAGGCAACCCTGTTGCAGCTTCTTCTGAAAGTGAACGAATAGAAGATCTTCACCTCGATAAAGAAGTCTCTGTTGAAATTAAGCAAGATCAAGTCCACTCATCAGGTCCCGATGCAAATTTCCATGAAGGCATTGACCAAGAAGCAAATGAGGAGCTGTCGTCTCCAGATTCAGAATGTGAAGAGAAGCCCATCTATGAGTTGGAGAAACAGCTGCCCGTGTCAGACAAAGCTATGGTGGAATCATCTTCTGAGAATCATGAAGGATTGGTTGTAAGTCTATGATATCATTCACCGTGATTTATTTTCTGAATAGTTTACTCTTCTATTACCTCAATTCGCTTTTTCGACTTGTATGTGATGCTTAATTGCTGTTGAACTTGTTATCTTTATCTCTGGGTCTTGAATATTGCCCGCAATAATACAAAATGAATTGGTTGTCCTAGAAGCACTCTAGTTCAGGAAATTTTATTCACTGCACCCACTTTAAACTGTGACACTTCTGGCTGTTTGCCTATGCAGAACTGAAGTGATGACTTGATAGTCCTGCCAATTTACTTCCAGATAAGACATCTACGAGTGTTGTGTCATGACGCACCTCAAAGTTGTGCCAAGCAGTTGTGGTTTAGTAATAGCTGCACATGCTCTGCCATACACAGTTTTTAGTGAACTTGTCAAACATGACATGAGAATGCTTAATTTATCAAGAATTTGCCTATGTAATCTCCTTGTGTCAATGAGTATCATTCCATCTCTTGAATTTTATTTTTTTAAAAGGACGTGAATATGCCTACTGCTTTCTTTGTTTTGGTCCATTAATAGTTGCATGAAGTAAGTTGGAATGGTAGAAGATTCTAAGATTGGGAGGAACACCTATATAAAGATATAGGAACATGCTACACAATGCCCTAAAGGCAGCAGATGATGTAAAAAAAGTGCATTGATATCCACGAAAAGTGTATTTAAATCTGTGATATTTGTATATGTAAGATACATATCTTTTGATTTTTATTTTTTACTATACACAAGCACATAGATAACGAGTCCTTTCTCAATCGGAATGATGTTCTGATGTGATTCTTGATCTGGATTATGGAAGTCAGATTCTGGGGCTGATTTGTCACCCCCCATTAATTGGTTCCTGGCTTCCTGCAATTAAGGTCACAATCATTGGAATCCATAGGCCTCAAAGGTCCCTTTTGTGGGATTGACAAGAAATGGTTTCAACGTCTTCAAATCTGGACTGCTGAGCAAACCAGAAAATTAACCGGGTCCAGGGTCATTGGTCAGTTTAACTAGAGGTGAACTGGGGCGTCAATATTATTATCCACAAGTACATTAATATTCTATAAGAAGATGACAAGAAGATATGAACAAGACAAAAAAAACATAAATGTTTGCTGGAAGTTATATCCATATTGTTGGCATTTGTTCCACATCGATTAATTATCACCTCAAAAACTAATATATGAGCCTGGGCGACCTCTCTACTCATTGCCAATTGGTTTTGAGTTGGATGCTTTAAGATGGTATCAGAGGCTAGGTTTTAGGAGTTTTGTCCCCTTTATTTGTGTCATAGTTGCACTTTGTTTCGTTGTGATCCGTATGTTCCGGATCATTTGTTGACCTTTCCACGTGCGAGTCATGGGTCGCACATGGGGGGGAGTGTTGGATTTGTCCCACATTCGTTAATTATCACCTCGAAAACTAGTACATGAGTTGGGCGGCCTCACCACTCATTGCCAATTGGTTTTGAGATCGATGCTAACACATATCATGGCTGCTGAGCAATATGTTGGTATAATCTTTGCTGGATTATTATATGCGCAAAACCAATTGTTGGTGGCAGATCTGATTTTCACTCTACTTTCCTCTTATTGAAAAGTTGAACTGTTCTATGTATATTTTACCCATGCTAAGGTATGCGATCTATGGATTGCGCTAAGTGAATTTATGTGGTTAGAAATCTATCAAAGGAGTGGCTCGTGTTTGGGCTTTAAAATTCGTAATCCCAACCAAACAGGTTTGAGAACCATCTGTGAGTTTCAGTTTGTGAAATCTCGTTGCATCCACTGCATTTTTTTTCAATATCACAACAGGCAAATATGAAACTCACATGTATGTGTGACCTTACGAAGTTAGTTTGGTCATTTAGTACTAGCTTGTATGCATCTTTGGGTGTTTAGGCTCAGAACCAAACATAAATTTTTGTTGTTGGTCAGCCAGCTCATGTGAACTGTTGTTTCAAGCGAATCTAAAAATAAATTTTGGTTCTTAGGGAAAACGGAATTGATAGTTTGTAAAGATGAGAACTAAGACCGCTTGACCGTTCAACCCGTTGAACTGGTTGAACCAGTCCAGTTTGTTCAAAATATTGTCTTTCTGTGTGATTCAAAATATTGTCTTTCTGTGTGATGTGGGTGGCCAAACACAACTTTCAGATGGGTTTTTTTGGTAATCTGATATGCTAGGCTTGAAAACGTGGCTACTAATGAGGCTCTGGGGCCTGCCTTGGCATTTGTGTTCGTCATATTGTTCCCCATCCCCAGTTGAACGGATACTTCAATTGGTGCTCTTAAAGATTGGTTAGGCTATGGACCTGTCCTTGGAGTCATCTAGCTGCCGCCTTCATCTTTCCATTCAGACTACCACCTCTAATTCTGGTTCTACTCCTTTTGTAACGTGATAATGTGTTACTCGCTAACCTAAAGGGAAAATTCAGCAGCCAAATGTTTATTATCATCTCAAAAAGGTGGGGGGGCCTTTTATGTCTCTGTTT
>JAXBDA010005653.1:12420-23629 GCA_036023075.1 Gaultheria prostrata
CTCTAATTCTGGTTCTACTCCTTTTGTAACGTGATAATGTGTTACTCGCTAACCTAAAGGGAAAATTCAGCAGCCAAATGTTTATTATCATCTCAAAAAGGTGGGGGGGCCTTTTATGTCTCTGTTTCATGAATTCCTGAGGGACGGAGGAGTGTTTACCTGGCTGTGCCATTCATGTTTTCTACATGAATGCTTCTCAATGTCCTGCACATGCTTCTGTTCGACACAACATGTTGATCCCATATATGACCATTGCTGTACATCGTGCCTGTGAAGGCCTATTCTTGTTTATCTTCAGTGAATCGGTAGTATGATTAACCAAAATTGCAATTTTTTTGCGGTCACATTGGTATTTTTACAAGGCTCCAGTTGAAGAGTATCTTTTACTTCTTAAAGTGAATGAACAATATTAACTCGCTACTTCGTAAATCTACTAGGTGCCACAAATCATCCAGATGGAGTCCGTTGAGGAAGTAAATACTACCAGCAAGTTGGACGCAGCAGAATTCCAGCCCAAAAGCGACGAACTTAGGGAAATATACTCTCACTCTTTACTGTCTGAGGTCTCTGAAATAAAATCACCAACCGCTTTGGCAGCCTTGGACGACAATGCCCTTGATGAAGTTGAAAATCCCAATCACATTCCAGTCCAATCCTTCAATTTTAAAATGGAAGAGGCAGGTTCTCAGGTTCATGACCGCGATATCAATGACGAGGCGGATGAGATTAAGGAGATAGATGAAGGATTGTTAATGGAATTGGATGCTGTTGGAGACTTTAGTGTGGAGGAATTTGGATCAAACTTGCATAAGATTGAAAATAACCGGGTTTCTGGAGAAGAGATGAATTCAGAGATGCCTTCTGTTGAGTCACGATCAATTGAAGATATTGATTCCAATTTTGAGAAAATGGAACCTTTGGTCGTGGAAGCTGAAGTTGAGATACGAGAGGTTGAGATGCCACATCGGAGTCAAATAAAGGAAGAGATCATTGATTCTGGGATGCCAGTACTTGAAGCACGATCAATCCAAGATATGGATGAAGCTTTTAGGCACATGAGTGAAGAGGAAATTAAAAAGCCTGTTGTCATTGAGTCGGTTCATTCGAAGATGGTACCCGAAGAAACAAAAGCTGGGCGTTCCGAGTACGAGATGATTTTCCACGAAGATTCAGATCTCGAGGAGAACAAGATGGAGTTACCAGTTGTTGAGGCAACATCACTTGAAGATCTTCATATGGCTTTTAAACAGCTTAGCAGCAGTTCCAGTTTGATTGTGGATGTGCCCGACAGTGTAGAGTCCACAGCTCCAGCAGAAATCAATTCAGACTTGCACGTGGAGAGACAGATCAAGCAGGATTCACTCTATGAAAGGCTTGATGTTCCAGAATCCGAAAATGCAGCAGAAGCTACTTCAGAAGCAAGATCAGTTGAAGATGCTGGCATGACCCTGAAGTCTGATTTTAGAGAAGAATCACGAAAAACCGAGTCAATAGAAGTGGGTTCTTCTGAAGAGATTGAAACAAGCACGAAAGAACACGGTAAACCCGAAACCACCGCAAGTGATGCTGAACAATCGGATCATGGAGTTCAAACAGATGAAGATTTAGGTTCTAGCATTTCTGCTGGCAAAGGCAAGAAGAAAAAGTCTGGTAAGTCGAGTTCTAGTTCCAGCTCCAGCTCTAGCTCTAGTGATTCCGAGTAGAGAGTGAAAATGCAAGAGAAAGAAACAGAGAAGAAGAAAGAATTTGGTGTTTGAGTTTTCTTCTTTAGTGTGAGTTTTGGTCTTATAGTTTGGTTACCATTGTGTTTTGGTCTTCTAGTTTGGTTACTATTTGGCGTTTATTTGCTTCAGGTAAGTTCTTAAGTAATTTGTTCCTTCAAGAATGAGTTTTGGTTTGATTTCTTGAAGCATGAAATTTTCTTGGTCATCTGCCTGTTGGAACTGTCGGTGTGACGATTATTTGGGCAAAGATTGTTTTTGCTCTTGTATTGTAAATGAACAATGTTGCAAGTTACGCAACTGAATGTTTTTATAAAACATTGTGCAGTTTTTCCTGTTATTTTTCCTCAGAATATTTGGATCTTCTTTCTTCAAAATTATCAATATATTCTCTCTTGTCGAATATACGCATATGACGTGTCCTAGTTACGTAATGGACAATCGCGCTTCCCGCGTTCGAACTTTTGCAACCACTGCGCTGTACACCCTTTTGCTTGACCTTAGATTTGACATACTATTGTGAGATTCTTACCATAAGAAAGTCTTCCAAGTTAATCATCTTGAACTGCAAGTGCAATTTTCGTCCCACTGTATGATTTTTCCCAAGTATAATGACAAACACATTGCACACACCTGTTCCAGACTCGCTGTATCTTTTTCATGCAAAAGAGTAGTCGCCAAAGTACTATCCACATTGCAAGTGGAGTGGAGTGCAGTTGGTGTCTCCCTTATACTCTCATGCATATGGACAGGGTTTGATTCCCGTAAGCACACATCTCCTCCCCAAGTCCCCTAGGATAGAGTAAATTAGGAGTAACGAATGGCAAAAAGAAAAAGTACTATCCACGTGTTCAGACATGTAAGAAGTGAAGACTTCTTACACTTGTTATTGCATTTACTTTTCTGAGACAAAAAAATCGATCAAAAAGAGGAAGTGGAAGGACTGGAATCTTCTTCATCAATTTAACTCCAACGGTATGCAATTGATCCAAGCAGTCAATGAACACATTTACGAGCTCCATGAGGTTCCCGCTTTCCTCCATCTTCAATTGATTCAATTGTCATTTACACAGAATTAGCTGGTCAAAATTGAAGCGAGTAGAGCTTTTTCAACTTCTCCAATAACGCAAAAATCATCATCAATGACATTACCGGTAATGTTGTGATAACCAGCAATACAGAGTCGAATACCTGAAGCATCACAACTCCAACTCTTCCTCTTAATCAACTTCCATTGTCTATGGCGTACGGTCTTCTCCCTCAACGTTATTAACGAACATTGTTCAACAACTCAAAAACAAAAATCAATTTGGCTCATACCTATTGTTGGTATTTTAGCATATGTGGAACATAGCCAATATTCAGCAACAAATTTCACAGCGGAAAAAAAAAAAAAAAAGGAATAAAGTACGATGAAAAATAACTCAGGAGGAACATTCAATAAATGTGGTTTGGAAAAATCCAACCTACATCCACGGGAGGAGATTGCTCTTTCCTCTGTGGAAGAACCAGTTCCAGAAATAAACTTCGGTTAAATTCCCTTTGTAAACCCACTCCCAAAGAACTCACAATAGGATTGTAATCACCCTACTCTCTCTTGCACACAAAAACACTCTTGCTACTCATTGCCACATATGACCTTTAAATACATGCACAAAAACAACGAATGGATAAAAATTCCAAATAGTTTCAAATCAAAATTGGATACACTATGTCACTATCAACCTCTAATGCATCGATATGTATATCACGCTTGCAACCAAAAGCCTTGGAAGAGCCAGAGATGCTTTTCACATCCTAGCCATCAACGTTGACTGACAATCAGAGCCACAATGCAACAGACAAATCATCGTTACAACATAGATCACAGAAGAAACATGTCATTGCCTTTTACAGCATTGAAAACTCATATATTTAAACTGTTGATCACAAAAAGAAATACCATAATGGCCACCTGCTCCCAAGCATTATATGACCAAGATAATCACTGCCTTTGTTTCTTTTGCAAGGGCCCTGCCGAAGATCCAACCTGGCCAAAGGAGAAGAGAAAATGTAAGAAATAGGCACACAATACAAGCTAAGATATACCATCTAGTCACACCACAAAAACAAAACCTCTTTTGTTCCCTTTTCTTTTCAGCAGACCCAATATCAAATTTTGCCCATGGTTTGGTGACTTCGCTTTAGAGTAACTTAGCTTATATTGGAAAAAGTGGCAATATGGATTCAGGCAAAACAACAAATTTTCATAGTAATCTATGAGAAGGAAAGAGTTTTGGCTAACCAGTTTCCAAAATCCTTGCACCTAATTATGAGGTCAAGGGTTGAGTCTTGCCTATGGTAAGATGCCACATCCTCAAGGTTACAGCCTCCCAAGAATGCCAATGGACTAAACACACAATATACACACACTCACAATGCACTTAACAGTACTCAACAGCCTCCCGAGAGTGCCAATGGACTAAACACACACATACGCACACACTCCCAATGCACTTAACACCCATACAACCATGTACGTTTTTATAAGTAACAAGGAAATTCAAATCAGCATTGCGAATCGTCGTAGAGCATTTGCAGCTATCATTGGAGAGATTTCCACTTTCTGCATAAACTTTGGCTGGGCAATCATTCTGGAAAGGAAGTGCGAACAAAGTAATTGTTAACCCAGAAATCCTATTTGCACAGTAACATGGGCACTACACCACCCTTGCCTTCAACTTGACCATAAAGTCAAACTTTGAGAAGCGCATTCATTCCTTGAACTAAATTTATTTTTGACCTATCAATTGAATCCTCATTCTCACCCTTTCCGACTCATTTTATGCACCTCATTTATCTTCTTACCCTATACCCAAATTATAAATGCTTCTGGTTCAAGTTTCCATCGAAAACACAACTATTAAATGAATAAATTCTGAATTCAGACTTCAGAGGTTTCATTATTTACCAATTTCTCACAAGTTATAAAGGAAGAGAGAATTCTTACAAGGGTGGATAGCTGTTCACTGATGTATGTCATTGATCGTAACATTGCCTCAAGGGTATCTCTAGTGAGCTGAAACTTCACCTCTGTCTCTCCGGAAGGAGACTTGCTCAAATCTTGCAGCTGGAATGGCAAAGAAAATTGAGATAGTTGAGAAGGGGGGAATAAAAAAGCAGGGTCTATCATCTGCAGAAGACAAAACAGCACTACTAGATGAATTCTTCCTCTTCGTTGAGATTTTAAACTACAAATATACAAGCACTATAAAAACCTCCACTAAATCAAGCACGTCACTCCCAGCTCCAAGACACGTACCTCAAAGTCAAAACTCACACACCGAAATGCCCCAAAAGACACTCCAACATTGGGACTGGTCCAAAAGTCCTCCCACATCAAACAGAAAAGCACCAGAAGACAATCGAAAAACGGGACTGGTGCCAACATCCTCCCTCACATCAATCTTCTCCACTGTCCACCCTCTCTTTAATAAAAAGCCAAAAGGATGGTTCTAAGACAGTTTGCCCCCTGGAAACGACTTGGAATAGAACTCCAAGTATATACATGTGACACCTCTAACTCAAACACAACAGTCATCCAAACGTAAATTAATGCCAGTCAAAATTTGGAATGATAGAGCACAGAGACAATGTTTCCTCTTCATAGAGGAAAGGATATTCTGCCGAACACTGCTAATTTTAGCCTCTCATCACGTTATGGATCATCCTGAGGATTACAGAACAGCACTCTTCAGCAAATAACGATAAAGAAGCTATGAAATGATGTCAACCAAAGGAGGGCTACATCTCAACTGATATCACTGTTTTGGATTGTCCCCTTGGTTTGAGAGTGTGATGATTATGGCAAGGATTCTGTTTTTGGTCTTCTTCTTTCTTTTTCTTAAGTCGTAGGGCTTGGATGGCCATTTTTAGTCCGACGAGAGACTCTGTGGTTGCTTAGGCATAGGGGTGGCAAAGGGAAGCAGTGATAGCTTTGTGTACAGGCGTGGTGGCTTTCCAAGAGGGAGGCTTTGCGCCATGTGGTCCTCCTTAACGCTTGTGCTAGAAGCCTCAAGTGGGGCACGCGCCATTCAGTTTAAACATTAAAAAGTCCATGTCCAAAATGCCTTTAGCTGTTTGGTTAAATTTTCCAAAATGACCCTCTATAGTTAAATTTATCTGTAGACTTGATGGACTACTATCAATTGAAACATTTTGACTCAAATCAAGTACCTTAAAGACTGAATTGACAAAACAGGAAGAATAATAACCAAATTTACATTAAGCACATACTAATATAAGTACTCAGTAAGAAAGAGGCAAAAAATTTAGGTAAATGTTGATCTTATGTCACAACATATAGATCTTGTTCCTGATCAAAACAGCTGTATGATGCCAGCAATATATGCAAATTCCACTGGACTTGCACTTCAACTAATATTGGTCTTTCCACATCCTGTAGATTGAACATATGCAAACTCCACTGGAGTCGCACTTCAAACAGACATCAGACCAAGTTCTGTCACTAAGAAAAACAACTCAGTGTGTTGGGTAAAAAAGAGACACTAGGCACTTCTTTATTTGACCTTTTTTGAAAATTCGATTACCTTAAGACAAATGACAGCCATTCTAGGGGCCGATGTTTTCTTTCGATTCTCTAATGTCCATGTCATTGACTTGAGTCGTGGTAGAATTCCCTGTAGCAAACAAACAGTGAGACAATGATACAACTAGATATGGATTACTTGTGAGCCTGCACATGAATGTTCTTACAGCCAATAATGCCTGCACTAAGAAATGCAATTAGCAATCAATGATGCTTCGCCTATGAAATAGCATTCTCCAACCATCCATTTGTAAGCAAACAAGTAACAGTTTCAAACTGGCAGAACTATATAGTTTGTGATAAACAAATATAAACGAAAATTAATCACACTTTTACATTTACATTAGTTTACTGTCTAAGAATACAAATAATGAAATAATTTGGACTTATATGACATAACAAATAGAGATATAGAGTTGCTAACTGTTCCCCTTACGGATATGTACCAAACGAAGACTTAATAAAGGATCTTGCTGAATGATCAAATTCTCTCAAATATATGCACAACCAGACATTAGATTTCTTGACACTTAAAACCAGTAAATAGAAAAACTTTAATGCAGTAAGCAACTGATTCTAGCAATAGGTCGTTAAACATAGAAAGAATATATAGTGACATTAGCATCAATGAATGTATCTCCAACCTTAAAGTAATTTACACAGATTGAGGTGGTCTCATAACCACATTCTGGCATTGTCAGTGGTGCTTGTAAAGTGGACCACCGAGTCTAGATATATCTTTCCCAGTATCCAGGACGTATGGTTGCAAAACATTAAAAGACAACATTACCAGGGCAAGCTAGGAGCATAAAAGCACTAAAATACGACATTACCAGGGCAAGCTAGGAGCATAAAAGCACTAAACTGAATCTTGTAAATGAATATGAGGAAAAGACAAAGTTGTTACTTTTCATACCAGATTGTCAGTAGGACCAATATCACTTTGGAGGGGGATGGAAGCCATATGTGACACAGTAGTTTCAGCTGTAAGTGGAGTTGACACCCCAAAATCATTTCGACTAAATTGATTGAAGGGCTCATCTAGCCGAGGCCACAATGACACACAAGTTTCTGCCGAGGGGAGTGATGTGACAGAAGGAAGCAAGCCCGCATTGAACTGGTGGGAGACGCTATTTCTTGGCAATAGATGCTGGCAGAGTTGCACATGGACAATGAATTTATCAGATAATGATAAGGAAATAACGAAGGAAAAGAGACCAACTAATTAACAACCACTCTTACCAAAAAAAACACCTAATCAACAACCACGTATTCTATAAATGCCTAGAAAACTTACCCTGTTTCCCATTTGATTTTATGGGAATCCCATAAAATCAACCCAATTCCATTTGCTAAAATGGGTTGATTTTAGCAAATGGCTTCCTTAGAACAGGATGGAGGAGCCGGTACTAGGGCGAGATTTCAAAAGCTACTACAAAATTACTTCCCAGTCAGACTATAATATCTTTGTTAGAGTTTGTCCCACATTGGTTAATTATAACCTCCAAAACTAGTATATGAGCCTGAGCGGCCTCTCTACTCATTGCCAATTGGTTTTGAGATGGATGCTTTGCCGTCGAGAGATAAACAACAATTCAACACAACCGACAACTATCAACGACAAACTAACAGGAACCAACCATTAACAATATATAGTCTTGTCCAAAAACCTCCAAAAGCCTACCTCTGATACCATGTTAAAGCCTTATATCCATCTCAAAACTAATTGGCAATTCCTTCATTTTCAATTCACTCGTTCCGATTTTCTATCGGACTGATTCGATGAGCTTTGGGTCCGCTGGAATCCCACAAGCCACAAGCGCTAGAACTGACCGGAACAAACCGGCTTGGCATACTATCAGAGGTATTCGCACTGTTTGTTGATTTGCACTGCAACGTGGCTGAAGCAAAAGTGTGGACACATGATGGAAGAATTGCTTCTCTCATCTACATTAAGGATTGCGATTCTGGTTCACCCATTGAGGACTCTCAAAAGATCAATCGAATCAAAGGGGTGGTTGAGGAACGTGCTTAAAGGGGCTAATGACATCTGAAGTGCCAAGACATTGGTTTCCATGAATGGGACTCATACAGAGCGAAGACTGCATCAAATGATGTTTGCGGATTGCGATTACGAACAAAAATCTAGTGTTGATTCTCCTCTCGTCACGGTTCAGGATAGCGTGGAACGTGGTTACTCTGTTGTGAACATTCACTCTAAGGACCAGACAAAGCTTCTGTTTGATGTTGTGTGCACATTGACATACATGCAGTATGTTGTGTTTCATGCCACCGCCAATACATCAAAGGAACAATGATATTTTGAGTTCTTCATTCGGCACACGGATGGTACCCCAATTAGTTCAAAAGCCAAAAACCAAAGGGGCGATTTTTTGCCTTCAGGCTACCATTCAGAGGAGGGCATCTAAGGGTGTAAGGTTAGAACCATGCACAACAGACAGAAATAGGCTCTTAGCAGATGTAACGCGAACCTTTCGCGAAAATGGCCTTAACGTGATAAGGGCAGATATAATCACCGCAACAGACACGGCTTTAAACTTTTTATACGTAACAGATGCCAGTGGCAATCCAGCAGACCCAAAGCTCATCGAATCAATCCGACAGAAAATCGGAACGAGTGAATTAAAAGTGAAGGAATTGCCAATTGATTCTGAGATGGATATAAAGCTTTAACATGGTATCAGAGCTAGGCTTTCGGAGGTTTTTGGACAAGACTACATTGTTGATGGTTGGTTCCCCTTAGTTTGTCATTGATGGTTGATAGTCATTGATGGTTGATAGTCGTCGTTTGTGTTGAATCATTGTTTATCTCTCCACGTGCAGGTCAGGGGTCGCACGTGCGGGTGAGTGATAGAGCTTGTCCCACATTGGTTAATTATAACCTCCAAAACTAGTATATGAGCTTGGGCGGCCTCTCTACTCATTGTCAATTGATTTTGAGTTGGATGCTTTAACAATCTTCAAAGACTCCATCCAGAATATATAAAAGTATAACAGAAGTAGGACTCCAACAAACCCAAATAGCTCTTAGCTTACCTTGGACAATGGTTTCATAAGCGGGGATAAAGACAAGGTGTTTGCGCTTCATAGGACAAACAAATGAATCCTGGACTTGCTCTCCCCTTCTTCTTTTTTTATCGGCACTTGTTCCCCATTGGCCAAGTTCCACTTAGAAGATTGAGGTTCATAGGCCATACAATACAAATGTACACCAGTACACCAATACTGACACCTGTGCACAAAATGAATTGTGCCTTACCTATATGCATCTATCCAACACTAACGTACCAAGCCCCGATTCGCACTTACCTATATGCATCTATCCAACACTAATGTTCCAATCATAATCTATGCTTTTACCGATACGTCTCTCTACAAGCCTGCGTGCCTATGTAGACTTTTTTGCAATATGTGCACATACGTAAACAACACAATGTCATGTCCCTACACTGTACATGCATCTCCAATCTGCACACAAAGAGATTTGCCAATATGAAGCAAATGCAAACACCCTCATACTATCTTTACTGACACTGGTGCCACATGCTGGTTTCTAACTTGGGAGTTGGGACATACGTACATATGCAGGCAAGTAGGTAACACCCTCCAGTGGTGGTTATGCAACATGAAGCACCATTCACAAAGCTACAAATCCATACTTAGTAAATATACGTATGCAAATATATTCCCCTCTATCAGATTAAAATGAGAAACACGTTAGAGAATCACCTGCTCTCTAGATGTTTCCTCTTTCCACTGATTCTGATATTTTTGGAATAACAGAATAAGATTGCTTTGAAGATCAAGAGACAAATCCGGAGGAAATAGCTTCAAAATATCATCATCAGTGAAGTTCTCACGTACACATTTCCTGATAAGCGAACGCATGCATGCCAAAACCTACAATCAGAATTTGCACATCTTTCCTTATTTCATATGCTAAAACCAGTAAAAAAGAAAAAGGCCAAAAGAAAGAAGGTTGCTAAATGAACTATAAAGCTTCATAGAAAAACAAGAAGAGAAAGGACACTTATGAAACTAGTGAAGTAACCCATGGTCTATGTTTTATAGTTGAAATCTAATACCACAAAGCACCAATACACAGACAGACAATATACACGAACATAATCTATTCAAATATATTAAGGGAGAACACCAAAAGGTGTGAATAAATTTTTGAGGTAGTGTAACAAGTGATTTTCCAATATTATCCTACTCCCTTCATCCCAAATTTCTTGTCCATTTTTCGGCATGCGTGCCATTTTAAGTTGCTTATATCTTTCAATCTGTAATGTTTTTGACAATTTTGAAAATTTTGTTTGATAGAACTCATCAAGATAAACAAGACCCATATTGAATATATATAACATTCTACATTAAAAATATAAATAATTTCTTAAAGTGCCGTGAATACTGAAAGTGGACAACAAATTTGGGACGGAGTGAGAAACAGAAAATGAAATTTTACAACTATTTTTACATGACATTAATCAACTATTAGGGCAAAGTAGTAAAATCACTCGAGCCCAACTACCCACTCCCACTACATGCACACCCAACCTCTAGTAAGAGTAGAAATTCAGAAGCGACCTGATCATTCCAAGAAATTCCCCATCTTCTCTCTTCTTTTCCTTAAGTTCGTATACGTGTGTCCAATGATAGGCTGTTAGTAGGGCTGTAAACGAGCCGAACCGAGCCGAACCCTTCGAGGTTCGGGATCAGTTTGTTAAGGTATGAGTTCGGCTCGGGTTTGGCTCGGGTTCGATTCGAGCCTAGACATGTGAGCTCGAGTTCGGCTCGTGAAAAAATTTCAAAGCTCGGGCTCGGCTCGATAGGGCTCGTTAAACTCAAACGAGCCGAATTTTGGCTCGAAATTAGG
>JAXBDA010005654.1:0-23625 GCA_036023075.1 Gaultheria prostrata
GAGAGAGAGAGAGAGAGAGAGAGAGAGAGAGAGAGAGAGAGAGAGAGAGAGAGAGAGAGAGAGGATTTCATTCAAGCCTTTGAAAGAAAAAAACAAACCCAAATTTGTTGTTTCTCATTTGGTAAGGGTAAGTAGTTGTAATATTTGTCAAATTCTTTTGGCAAATAATACCACATATATATATTGGGCAAAGATGCAAAATTCTGAAAAATACTACACCTAACCTATGGGACCCCGGCCCAAGCCCTGGGACCCGCCCATTATTTATCGGTTGACGCAAAAATATTTTTTAATCTTTTGATGCCATTACACAAGGATATATTAATGAGATAAAGATAATAACACGTGTGTCAACTGGTTCCTCGTACATAAGTGTTTATGGCCGTTACGAGTGATTTTACTCTAATCTGTTTTGGTCAAAAATAATTTTTAAAAATTCACGACTGCTATTAGCGATCTTTGTTACGCATTATTCAATACTTTTGGTACCATTACACCATGATTGTTATCGTACATACTTCGATACTATCTGGAAAACCCTAGAACTCTAGGTATATAAAATTTGCGATGTTTAAACTCCTTAATTATGAATTCACCAACTGATAATAAACAAATCACACAACGGAAAACAAATTAGACAATCAACACAACGATATACGTGGAAAACCTCTGAATGGGTAAAAACTACGGGAAGGAATCATGCACTAGAAATGTCATGCCCTGCTTTTTAACAAACAAAATATCACCAATATCCACGTGGGACAAGTCAAAAGTCAACAATTCTCCATTGAAAAGTCTAAGTCAACCCACATATACATGGTACAAGTCAACAAGTCTCTAACTGGTACTACATCGTACCCGAATACATAAATACCCAAATACAAGTTTTAAGTCATTACATAAGTTCAATAAGTCAACAGATTGAATAAATAGAAGTTACATTGTCATCTACCAAAAACTACGAGTTAGAGCATCACCAATGGTATAATCAAAATTGAATAATCAAAAGTTGCCACATCAGACTTTGATTATCCATACAAGACATTTATAAAGTTAACAATGTGGAGTGTCACAATGGTATTTTGTGTCCATAATAAAAAAAAAGTACGACTCTCTCTATTTTTATTCATAAAATGGGCACAACTTTAAATTTGTACATATACTTTTTATAATATTAGTACCATTTAAAAGGTATTCACAATACCTTTAAAATGAGACTAATCTTGAACATATTTTGGTAAAGATTAAAAATTGATAATTTCAAATTTTTGAGAGAGTGCAAAAAAATTGAGTTTTGAAGTAAGTTTTTGAAAAATGGAGAGAGAATGTTGTTACTATTGAATTCATTCTATAAAAAAAGACTTATAAATAGTGTGTGGTCCCCAAAATTTGATTATTGAGTTTTGGTTATTGAGAAAACGATGTTACTTTTGATTATCCAAATGTCAAAACTTGGTTATTGGCTAAAAGGTTGTTAACTTTGATTAGGCCAATGTGAGCCAATTTTAGGACAAACATTGCTAACTTTGGTTATTTAAATGTTTTGATTATACCATTAGGGATGCTCTTATAAGATGGATAAATAACTTCATGCAGGTATAGGCTCCATGTAATACATCACTCCATAAGAATCCAACCTCATGCTCTGTGTCGGGTACCTGAAAAATGATAGGATGAACTCACTAGCCCAGTAGGAACACAAATCTACTAACGCTAGGTGTATATAGATGATATGTACACCGGAAAATGTCATAACATGAAGGGGTGAAAGAAGTGTGACACAAATGACTAGGACAAGTAATGAATACTTCCAAAGTACCTAAGTGTCTCTAACGTATCCAACTGTCCAAAACAACGTTAAAGTGTCCAAATGAAACTCAAAAGTTCATTAAGTTAGTCAAAATCACCAACAAGTATAACGCGTGTCCAAACTCGTGTCCAAGTGTCCAATGTTCACCAAAATACCATATGTACCTCAAAACAATTTCATTTCCAATTTTTTTATAAAAATTAACCATCTCATTTAATAGGGAATGAATCTCTCTGCCGGATTTCGTGGGCTCCGTGCACCCCTGCCGAATTTCGTGGGCTCCATGCACCCATGGCTAGGGACACCGAACGGTGACCCTAGTATTCATAAAACCATTTTCATCATTTCAAAATATTTATTTCATCAAAAACATTTCCATGTATCCCATTTCTTTCAAAACGCCACAATTTTCGTCAAAAGTGTCAAACCAACTCAATATGATACGTGTCTGATACGTATAACGAAGTGTCCATTGAAATCACGTGTCAAAATCTAGGTTTAAACATTTCAAAAGTGAATTTGAGTGTTACCACGATGCCAAGAGTCAATTATGCGAAGATGTGAGCGATCGGGGGCCAAACGGGCATCAAGGGACCAACCAAGAACAAAATAGAAAATTGCGTGCTTGCTGGAAATCCTGCCCGGGCGGTTGGGACAGATTCAAAAAGGTTCACAGATTGCAGATTTTCACTCCTTAGGGTGTGGAATTTCAACCTAAGTGCAAATGAGATGGTTTAAGCTCAAATTTGACATTCCAAGCAACAAATAAACATAGAGGAAGGATTAAACATCATCTAATTCAAGGATTTAACAACTATAAACATGGATCTATGATCAAATGAGAGCAAAACCCACTTTAATGGTGGAAAAAGAGTTCTTACTAGAAATTGAATGCCAATAGGAAGAGATATGCACAAATTCAACTAGATACAATTAGAGGGAGTAGATAAAAGTCCCCTACCTCAAGAATTGAGTTGAAAACGTGAAACCCCAGCTCTTATTACACCCCAACCGAAATGTACAAGCTCCAAGCAAACCCACAGAGACCCGGACTCCAAATCACGCGTAGAAGAAGGTTGTGAGGTTGGATCTTGAGATTGGGAAGTGTGGGAGGTGGATTTAGTGGAAGATTTGAAGATGTATTGGGAGGAGAGGGGAGAGAGAAGGGCCGGCCTATAGAGAGGGGAAGAGAGAGTGTTTTGTGTTCAAATTCCCCCCCTCTCACACAATAGATATACACCCCACTATGCACTTACACCCCTCTAATTTCAAATGCATTTTAAATAAACCCATGTGTAATGTAATGACTCCACATTGACCCGCTTAATAAGATTTTCAATTCCTCACAATACCCGAATGTTATTTCGGAAAAATATTATGAATTTACGGGTCCTTAATAGAAACATCATATGGTTATAAGTATTCTTACTCTTGACTGTGTATCCTCACCACGAGTCCTAAGAACTACTTGTCAAATCCACGTTCACCATATTCTTCCATGATCACCGAATCTTGAATCATCAAGCCTTCCAAAGATGCCTTTTGAACTCCACAGAAGGAATGTAGATGAATAAGAACGAAGCCTCTTGAAGATGATTTGTATACGATCAAAGATCCATCGGTCTTTATGATTCTTCAAGATACATCAACCCTAGCTCTCACAAGTGAGTTGAGATATGAACAAGTGCTCTAGAATATGGCTGCTGCGTTTCGATCATACTTCAACCCTAATTGATGCGAATACATAGGCACACACTAGTTGCTCAAGCAAGAACAAGTTGTAACATCCCACATCGGTTGGATGTGGGATTTGAAGTGGCTTATATTGAAACGCCCCAAGTTACTGTATCACTTGAGGTTAACTTTTTGAGCCATGTGATTAGGTTAAGAGTTAGCAGGTAAGCTAGGGTGGGGTTTTACAGGTGGTATCAAAGTTAACACCAACCAAAAGTGTGAGGCAGGTCCCGCATGGAGACGGGTCCCACCTGAGAAGAAGCTTGAGGAGCTTATCGTGCTTAGGCGGGTCTTGTCTCACATCGCTTAGTGGGTGGAAGTGATGGACCATGTGGTGCAACGGGAATTTTACAGTCAAGGTGGGGAGATTGTAACATCCCAGATCACATGTTGGATTTGAAGTGGCATATATTAAAACACCCCAAGTTACTGTATAACTTGAGGTTAACCTTTTGAGCCACGTGGTTAGGCCAAGAGTTGGCAGGTAAGCTGGGGCGGGTCGTTACAGGTAGCTAGTCCGACATCGGCTAGCATGGAAAGTGTGGGGTAGTATATAAGGTAGGTTTGGTCCACCAGCTACTATTAACTTGAGATTAACCTTTTGAGTCACGTGGTTAGGCTAAGAATTAGCAAATCAGCTCGGGCAGGTCATTACATGTGGTATTAGAGCATAATCCCAGTCTACATGGTGGGGTCCACCTCTAGAATCTGCATAAGCCACCTCTTGAATCTTAGAGTAGGAGCAATCTGCACGAGGACGTTGCATCATAAGATGAGAAAATGAACTGTTAACTTGAAGTTAACATTTTGAGCCACGTAGTTAGGCTAAGAGTTAGCATGTCAGTCGTTACACAAGTTGCTCGACCAACTTGTGATCAGAGGAGTTGCTAACACTGTTCGTTAGAGTAGTCCTAAATGTTTCGTTCTACTAATTATTTTTGGTGCAAAAATGACAAACCAACTATATGGTACAAAAGGAAAAAACAAAAACTCATTGGCTTGCGCGCGTGCACGCACACAGAGAGAGAGAGAGTTCAAACAATGGCAGGATAACAAATTTTAGGTAATTGATTCACACGGCCCAAATTATCATCCAGACCATTTTTTTTTTAGTGAACTTTTTAA
Source organism: Gaultheria prostrata (assembly GCA_036023075.1). Lineage (NCBI taxonomy): Eukaryota > Viridiplantae > Streptophyta > Magnoliopsida > Ericales > Ericaceae > Gaultheria > Gaultheria prostrata. The sequence goes on from JAXBDA010005654.1 coordinate 4,670, forward strand.
CGACAAATAACAAATAGAGCTGGTCAAAGAATTTTAATGCTTTGGCTGAAGTGTACTCCACGAGTAATAGTAAGGGTGTCACATTATTACAAAACTCTCCACGTTGGAGTAGGATCAAAATTCCTTTTTCAAGGAAGCAAACAAGTTAAATACAATAGATTCAGATAATATGGCGTGGGCCCAGTAGTTCGCTTTCTTCCCTCTTCTTTTGCATCTTGTATTGCAATGTAGCAGGAGCGCAATCAAGTGGCGTTTCCCCTAAACAAGACCTTATCAGTCAGATTTCATCAAATGAACTTTTAACGTTTAACATTCACTGGGATTGTTGAGAGAGAGAGAGAGAGAGAGAGAGAGAGAGAGAGAGAGAGAGAGAGAGAGAGATTTGGGATACTGCAACATTGATTCACATTCCCAGAACATTCTAGAAACGACTATTTACTACCGATGAAAGGAAGCTAAATAATTTACTACTGCTGCTCAACGGTATCCTATCAGACATTTCCACGAAATTTAGCCAAAGTAAATTAACCTCGACAAAGTCAGGCATGAAATCAATTACCCTGCAAATTTTTACGATCCAGGCTAGCTCCGTATTCCATGAGAGCAAAAGCAATTTCAGTTCGATTAAAAAGTGCTGCCTACATCCAAACAAACACGTCAGATATGACACTTTCTCGAAGGGAATGATTTGACTGAAAAAGCCCTCAGAAATGTGATAGCATGTAATGGGCGCACGCGTATGCGTGCACGTGCACATGTGTGTGTGTGTGTGTGTGTGTGAGAGAGAGAGAGAGAGAGAGAGAGAGAGAGTACCAGATGTAACAATGATAGTCCTTGCTTGTCACAGTAACTTGCATCCACACCCTGCCAATTTGGTTACGGCCCAGATTGTGTATAACCATGAGTAAAGCAAGAATATGTCAGCATCTGAATAACAAAAGGCCATCGCTAAAACCAAAGCAATCAGTGTTGGTGGAATAGGTGAAACCATTGATTGCTTTGGCAAAAGACAACTGCTAATAACCACAAGAGAACAATTACATCAACGATAAAGGAGGTAATATTTGTAACTAAACAAGGAGTAGTACTTTAGTGAGAAGCTCCTTGACAGCTGAAGTGTCACCGTTCTTTATTGCTTCTCGTAAACCCTAAGCAACAATTTACGCAATCGAACGATTAAGTTAGCTAACCTTTTCAAGCCAGAAGAAATTAGAATTGCATGTCGGGCCAAACAATAACCGTAGGGTCATACCTCTCCATTAACTTCATAATCCATTTGAGCTTTTACTGAACCACCGTCAGACACTTGACCATGACTTGAAATCATACTGTGAATCATTCAAAGAATTTACCATACGAAAGCTTTAAATAATACACCATAGCACACTACAATATATCCTAATCAATTGAGGTTTGGGATATTCCGTGGAGGGGTTACAAGAGATGCGGGCAGGGCAGACGAGACAATATCCAACGACGGGTAAGTGACTTACTCGTACTAAAAGTCCTTTGTAGAGTTTCCCTACTTAAGTTGTCATTGAGTATCATTACAGTGTGGGTGGCAATCTGGTTGGAGAAGTTAGAGAGGGGGTTCTCAAGGAGTGGGTTGGAGGAAGAGCTTAAGCACCATATTGTGGGGTGGGTTAGTACATAATTATTGGAAAGGGGGAATGGGCGTGACAAGAAATAAGATTTTTGAATAGGCGTTGCGAGGACGTGGCTTTGGAGATCTGCGTGCGAGACAGAGATGGTGGAGAAAGGTGGTCATTGCGATGTATGGGTGCATTTGGAGGGATTGGACCTCCTTGGATGCACTTATTCACTGTGGGGTACGTTTATTGATTGGAGCAAGGAAAGGGTCGGGTGTCTTTCTGAGAAATGCAGGCGGCCTATTCAGCGAGAGAACAAGAAACAGGTGCCATGTCTATAATCCGTTTGTTTACAATTTCTATGCCTATAAAAAATGGGTCGCTGCACTCCTACTACATATAATTTTTCCTGGAACATCCCATGGGTCCTCTCACTCTTTCTTTGTTTACATGAGTCCAAAACATCTCAGTCTGTTCTCCCACAACGATCCTTAACTGGTGCTACGCTTACTAAGAATAGTTATAGTCCTGATTCTATCTTTTCTAATCATACCACATATTGATCTAAGCATCCTTGCCAACTGTTAGTTGCCCAATGACTTGTCCCATAAAGCATCGCTTGCTGCCTTATATTCTACCAAATACATAATTCAATCTGTTGGAACTAAAACATCAGAAGCACTCTCCCAATTAAGCTAATCCACTTCACATCATTTCCAACCTCTACATCATTATTACAATAAAGCCTAGATAACGGAATTGAACTCCCTTTGGGTAACTTACAAATCTTTGATTTTTAATATTTACTTCTGCTCTACTTCCTCTTCTATTTCTACTATACTCTTTTCAGTTGACTTTCGTGAATGAGAATTGCATTAAAGAAGCATGGAAGAGGACATACTCTAGTACAGGATCAAACAGACCATAAAGAACTTAAAAGGACTGATGCTAACCAAATACGAAGTTACAAACAGTGGAATAGATCAGTTAAAACAAAAACAAGAAAATAAAGACTAGAAGCCATAACATCCTTAAACAAAGAAGCCTTAGTTCTGTTTTCCACCAGATGATGTACACGTGCATGTGGGCATGTGAGGAATGAGTTAAGATGTTAAATTCTTAGGGCAAATGGACTTTGAGTATAAAACAAAATGGTGGGAACTGGACAAATGATTAAAAAGGATATGTTTTCACACAAGGCTGAGTAAGATTTTTAAAACTCGAAGAGGCATGAGATTTGGAGGAGATCTATTTTCCTAGGTAGTGGTGTTCATGGAGATTAGGAAGTCGAAGAGAACAAAAGTTAAGAGAGAGATCAATGAGGGAACCAAGAACAAAGAAAGAGAAGCACATAATGGAGAGGAAGGGGCACTACTACAATAATACATAAGGATCACACTAAGAAAGTTAAAAAGATCACACTTTTAACAAAAGCGTGATAAAGAAATTGTGAGAGTATTTTCAGTCTCACTTTTATTAATAAAGTGAGATGGTAAGTGGATTCCATACCGGTGACTAAAAAACTGTGATTGTAATTTTTCTCTTTAATCTCGCTTTCTATTCCTAAGCGTGATTGAAAAAAGAAGCTTTGAGTCTAAAGCCCAAAGCCACGATCCTCTTCACACGCTCCCTCGTTCGCACAATAGAAACCCTAGGTTTATCATCGTCTTCATCACCAATGGCTCACCCTTCATCGCATACTCCGCCACCTCCTCCTCCTCTTGAGCAGCCAAGGGAATCCTTCGCTCACCGTTACAAGTTCGTTTGGCCTCTTCTTCTCGCCGTCAATCTCTCCATTGGAGGTCCTTATCTTCTCTCACTCTCTGATCTAACGATTGGCACCGATGAGGATCCCCTTTTCTCCACCAGGTTGGTTCTCTCCCTCTCTTTAGATCTCGTATCTATAGATCAATGTATATATGCACTTCGCAAGTTGCTCTGCCATTTGTTTGACAGATTTGAGAACAAGCACCACCACCATGTATGCACACAGGTCTGTTCTCTGTGTGTGTGTGCGCGCGCGCGCATGTGTGTGTATTCCCAGATCGTTTTAAAATTGTTTCATCCGTTAAACCAAATCTGAAAACCCTAGGTCCTTCAGACAACCCTAAGATGAATTTGCTTCTGTTTAGGCTGTCTTAAACAAATATAGAGACTCCTTTAGTGAAAGTCTAAAATTTTCTTATTTCAATGCCAGGTGGTTACTCCAGCTATGTTGAAATTCATGCATGAACTACGAAAGGTAAATGATAGACCAGTTGGAGTGGTGTTCATAAGAGCTTTCTTGGTTCATTATTTCTATTTCTATTGGTAGGGTTCCAAATGAATCATATGATGGTTTCTTTCTACAATGTCTTCACTGCAGGTTGTTACAATAGGTGTTGTTGGAGGGTCTGACCTAGTTAAAATATCGGAGCAGCTTGGGATTCAGGTTTGCTATTGTATCAACTAAGTAATTTAATGCTGTTCTCCCTACGAGTGTCCTACCGACGAATACAGCGCTAGAGGATCAGATTTTATGGATGTTTTGTGCTATTCAACTGTCTAATTTGGTCTAACCCTTACAAGTTAACTTCATCCGTACAGCAATAAATTGCAGTTTATCCTCCATTGTGCACTTAGAGTTCAATTGAAATTTCTATCTTCATAAAAAATTTACATTTCATAGATTGAAAAGAAGTATCAAGAGTTTTTTTCCCCATTTTCTAAGGAGGAAGTCATAGAAAAGATTGTGCTGGTAATTTGCTCTAGGGATCATGCTTGCCAACTAAAGTTATTTGTTTTCAATAAATGCATTCGCATCTAAGCCGTACTCCAAATTTGTTGCCGACATTGAAGAGCGTGAATATTACTTGCAAATTAGTTGAACTGAGTATCAGACCTTTATTAGTAATCTTGAGGCTGCAAATTAGGTGATATCTATTAGCCCACGCCAGTAGGATACACAACTTGGGCAATGTTTTCCTCCATAGGGCTGTCTATACAACTAGGGAGGGAGCTTTTGTTGTTTGGCTAACTGCAGCAGTGCACAAGGACCCTGTCACCCGGGAGTGGACTCTTGAAGGAGGAGCCCTTGTGCTTGCTGACAAAGGGATCTGCCTTATTGATGAGTTTGACAAGATGAATGGTTAGGACAGGTCTATAAACGCTTATACCTGTGCTATTTTTTCAGTACTATTCTAAAACATCCAGTTGATTTTGGAATTGGTTGTTGATCAGGGTAAGTATCCATGAAGCAATGGAGCAGCAAAATATTAAGGCAGTGGTGCATTTCTTATGGATAAAAGAAACAAGGTAAATGCTTGAACATGTTACCTTCAGACCATGAATGCGGAAGGAGCGTTAATTGTTGAATCTACGCTTTGCCTATCATTCTTCCTTAGTAATTTGTTGAGGTTGTTTATGTTTTTTCCACTCATACATGGCTGATGCTGCCTCGATTGTTGATTTTTTTCTTAGAAACTTTGTCATTCCTAGTTTTACTTCGGGAAAAAAAATTATCGCGTAACTATTTTGAAAACGGGTTGAATGAATAGATCTGATTCATTCGCTTGACTAGATTTTTTGGCTCTTTCTTGATGTCCTATTCTAGGTCAACAAGGAAACAGACTTGCAGGGCAGCAGAAGTGAGTGAAGTGCAATTTGAATGGATCAAATTCGTCCTTAAAGATACAATGATGGATTCTCACATGTAAGTTACAAACATAATCAGTTAGAGAAATGAAAACTCAAATAAAATATACTAGTTTCTTAGAAACTAATGATGTATTTCTTACCAAAGAACTAATTTTGCTTACTAGCTGGAACCCAAGGACCCCAGAAACCAAGTCCACTATATTATCTATGTTTCACTCATGAATACCATGATGTGTTGTTTTCATTTTGTTGAAATGAGCCTTGTCCGTTGCTCTATTAATCCTCCATAGCTTAGGGTTATTTATAATTCCAATGAACCTTGTAACTTTTTGTTCTTCACATATTTTTTTCATTTTTCAGTATTTGGACTTTCTTCTTACTTGATTTGAATACTAGTCTAAATCACCGTATGATTGTGCCTCTTATTAGGTGTATTTGAGTTCTCTTGAAACCATTGGATGTACACTTGGAATAGGCTGACAAAGATTGTTCAAAGAACCATATTCTTAATGGCGCTAGACTTCTTTTTTTCCTTTTTAATTGAAGAAGATGTTGAGAAGAATAGATTTTTAAAGCGTTTTACTTAATTATCTATTTCTTCTGTAATTTTTGTAGACTCTTTTGAAGGCTTTGTTGAATGTTGGACTAATTACTTGGATTAACTAGATTGTTTGCCTTGTGTGTTGTTCTTGTATCTGTGCAGTCCAAGTGATGCTAAAAGGATTGATGATGCATTTCGAATCTGTGGATTGAGGTACTGCTACCTGTGGGAAGTCAAAGTCTTGAAAGATCACAGCTTGAAAATATTTTGCTGAGTGTATTTGTATGCAATTAGTAATCTTTCTTTACGGAACTTAGGTTATAGATTGTGCAGTTGTGTTAATAACCGATAAGGCTCATTCTGTGGATATCCCAATTAAGTTGTGAACTTTATTTTGTGTTGGTAACTTCTTTAAGTAGCTTGTAATTTTTTTTAATGAAATTATGGTTTTTTTTTTTTGTGTAATTGATGTATATTGGTGCAAATAAATAATTCAAATTAATTGAAATAGTATAAAAGGCTGCAATTTTTTTTTTTATATTGTGTTAAAGAAAAGATGTCAGTTCTTTCAAATAAGTGAGATCTTAAAATAAGAAAAGATCACGCTTATTTATTTTTCATTTCAGTTTTAACCATAGAAGATCACACTTTTTAGATGTGATCATATGTTACATTCAATCACGGTTTTAGAAGAAAAGCGAGATTGAAAACCAAAAAAAAATCACGCGGAGGTAGTTTTAATCTCGGTTTTTACGAGAAACGATCACGCTTTTTAACCGTGATTGTTGTTATCTTTCCATCACGCTTATAAAGCGTGATAGAAAACGATGACTTACCATGTCACCCGAATCCATCACGCTTTTGTGGTCGACATGAAAAGTGAATCATCACGCTTAAAAAGCGTGATGTTTATGGTTTTTTGTAGTAGTGGGGAAAGGTAAGTAGAAGAGATGGGTAAGCGTGGAAAATGTATATGGAAATTATGTAAATCTTTAAGTGGGAGATGGATCTTCAATAATTGTCTGTTGGCAAGAATCGGTCGATTATGTTACTAGTCGTGGTGCTTGAGGATCCAGGTCGTTACAATTTTGGTATCAGAGCACCGACGGTTAGTCTTCTATGGGTTCTGTGGATGTTTGAAGTTGGCATGTTTTTTTTCCCGGTGGCTCTTTGAAACTGAAAGAAATCTGTTTGTGGTATTGCTTGACCTTGAGTCATGGACACTGGATGGTTGTTGAATTTCATCATTAGACTAGTTTAGTTGCATTGGATTGATAAAGAATTTCTCCACTTGAGCCACCCCACTTGGATCCTATGAGTCACATCAATTGCAATCTCTCCATCTTTGCTAATAATAGAACCTAAATTCCTAAAATGGTCAATTTGTGGTATCTCCTGATCTTGAATCTTTACTCCTTCTACATAAGCACTTACATCACCACTAAACTTATACTCCATATAAGGGCAGAAAGATTACGGCTCCATAACCCTAAACCACCTAGAACAGCTATATTACTCCAATAGGTGGAGCCAACAGTTGAATCATATCTATAATTTTTTATCATCATATGTCAGAAATCAAGAAAAATGTAATTTGCAAAACACAGATCAAACATACAACTGCTGGCTGTTTGATGTGGAACGTCTATTCCTCGGTATCACTTCCGTCTTTTTTGCTTTGGGGTTTAACTGAGCTGCAGTAGTTGACGTACATTTGTTCTGCAAGGGACGAATAAAGTCTGTGAGATTCAGGTAAGGGGACAAAATGATTACTATAAAAAAGATTTGAATTTTCAAGAATATCCACCATTTTTTGGTATTAAATGAGAGTACACTCTCTTCAATGCATAATCTTGTAAAAGAGAGAGGGCATCATGGTAACTTGAAGAAGTAGACTTCAAATTGGACAACCATTTCGGCCATGAAAAAACAAGTAGACAAACAAATTGGCACGGAGGCAGTAAATCATTTTAAGGTAGCTACAAGATTCTACCGGCAAGAATACTGCATCCCTTGACGGAGCTGGAGCTTCACAAATGCATAAAGGCATTCCACACTTGCACTCTACAGTACCTATAACAGGAATTTTCTCAGCAGTAGATTTGGAATTTGAATCTGCAATGTTTCCAATATCTAATGATGAAACGCCGTCTGTAAGCGGATTAACTCCGTCCAAAGAAGCCGGTGTATTACTTTTGCCCGATCTATCCCTGAACAAAATCCACAAATAGATAAGGATACACTTCCTCATGAGGTGGTTTTTTTTTAAGATCAAATGTAACTTGAAAAGAAAACCCTGCCAGACAAATATACCACGAAGTCCAATAAACCCATGCGGAGCCAAAAAAAGAACCCTTGCTAAAGAAAGCATAAACAATTTGATAGTTGGAGCCAAAAAAACTCATCAGCACATGCGGAGCACATGTACTTCTGTTTAGAGTTTTATGTCTTTCTGGCCTGATGTTACAATTTCTCAGTCATGGGAATCATTTTGTAGTCTAGATGATCATTCTACGATCAAGGTACTACCCGTTTAAAACCCATATTCCAAACGCTAGCAGGGGTCTCCCAAGTACTATTTCAGCAATTAGACTACAACAACACAGAGGAAAAGCCAAGTCCAAAATTCAAAAAATAAAATTAAAAATTTGCACTCAAAGGCACCTTTTTTTTTTGGTAGAGTATAAAAGCGGAAAAAAGTCAGTCCATTTGAGTTGGTATGGGGTTTGGGTATTTTTTTCCTTCTTGTTATAATCCCTCAATATATTGGAACTCTCATTTGGTTGTGGAGTAGGCAGCAAGGCCGACCACATTAGTTCTTTGTGTTCTCTTTTTTTTTTTTGTGCGCTTAATATTTTACAGGGTACTTTTATTTGAGTGGAACCGACATTCCAAACAAATTGGTATCAGAGCTCAGGTGGAACACCAATTAACAGACACAAGAAAGGACGAGATGGCAGGAAAAAGTGCAGGATTTGCCATTGAACTTTTCAACAGCCACAATGATTTTGCTCTTTGGCAACAAAGGGTGAAGAATATATTGACAAGGGAGGGCGTGGTGAAGGCTCTCAAAAAGAAGTCCGAGAAGCCGGAAGGGGTGACAGATATCAAGTGGGACGAGATGAGAGAACTGGGGAATAGCACAATCCAGTTATATCATGGGAACTCCACGCTACGCGAAGTTATCAACGACACAGATCTGGAAGTGCTTTGGGAAAAATTGGAGAGCAGGTACAAGTCTAAATCATTGACAAAAATCGGTTTCTCTTTGAAAAAGCAATTGCACGCGCTTCGGATGACAGATGGAGCGAATTCCATGGACCATATGGACTAGTTCAACAGGTTGGAGACGGAATTGGAAGCTATTTCTTGGTCTCGCTACCGTCATCATATGAACATCTCAGAACTACTCTGATACACAGAAAAGATACCATCGCCTTTGATGTAGTGCTGGCCACGCTTATTTCCCATGCTTCCATGCGGAAAAAGGACAGCAAAGAGATCTATGGAGATGAGGCCAGGATTGCATCAAACGCTGGTCATGTGAGAGGCAGGCCAGCTGATAGGCGGGGTGGTTCAAGCTCGAGGGGCCGTTCGCAGGGTTACAAAAAGAGTTGTTATTTTTGTGACCAAGAGTGACATTTGATCAAGGATTGTCCAAAGCTCAAGAAAGACAAGGCAAAACAAGCTGATGCAGCAGTTGGGAAAGCTCCAACAAAATTGAAGATTTTGGGCTCACAGTTTCTTCAGGTGATGAGAAATTAGATTTGATAATGGACTCTGGTTGTTCATGTCATATATGCGCAGATAAAAATTATTTTGCTACATATGAGGCATGTGATGGAAACACTGTTAAATGGCTATCACCACAATAAATAAGGTTATTGGCGTTGGGACAGTACGTTTCTGTATGGTTGACGGAAAGGTGTTGACATTGACTGGTGTTAGACATGTGCCTGGTAAGGTTGTCAAAGCGCGAATCGAATCGAGAATCGAATTGACCCTTTTTCGAATCGTGAATCGTAACAATTAGGTCCAAATTTCACAAATACATTGGAAAATGTATCTATGCATCTACATAACAAAGATATATCCTAAAATTGAAATTTTAAGCTTAAATACATATTTAAGTTTGTTTTCTACTATAAATTGATGATCACGTGGTCTAATAGAAAAATAAATACTATAGTAACATGAATATATGCATATAGATCTTAAAGATTCATTATAAAAAGCTTCCACAATAAAAGCTCGTAGCCTAATAGGTAGGAAACTAGCCTATATGGCAACATATGTGGGTTAGTCCGAGCCTCCTTGCCCTGATCTAGGATTTAGATGAAACAATAACCAAAAAGATTGATTTGTAAAATTACGTATCCATGTAGATTTGTCTCCATTGAATAATGAATACCGTACTTAACAGTAAATGATCTTATATTATAAGAAAAAACAAGACAAAACAGCAAAAGTGGTTTCATATTGTCAAATGTATGTTGTGATAAACCTTGATTCACCTATAGATTCGAATCGTTTTTGCTTGAATCGGGAATCGAATTGCAAATCCAACCGTGAATCGTACGATTTGCCTCTGATTCTATATCAACCTTGATTCACCTATAGATTCGTATCATTTTCGCAATGAATCGTGAATTGTGCGACAACCATACTGCCTAGTATGGGGAAAATTTTAATCTCTCTAGGAATGCGGGATTCGAGAGGTTGTAGGTTCTCATCGAATGGTGGAGTTCTTGAGGTTGTCAAAGGAGACAAGATGCCGCTGCATGGATGATGGGTTCATACTCTATACAGGCTTGCAGGAGATGTTTTGATCAGGGGAGCAAAAGTCAAAGAGCAAGCAAGTAGTATGGAAGGTATGGACATGCAAGTGACGCGTAAGGGTGAGCAAGGTGATCATGGTGATCAAAAGTTGCAAGGAGGCACAGAAAATGGGCTCGTGGCAGAGCATGTGAGCGGCATAGAAGATGTGCAAAATTCTGGCAAGAAACAGGTGCAACAAGTTAATGTTCACAAGGAAGCTCCAAGCAAAGGGACAAAATTGGCTGGCGAGGTCAACCGGGAGTGGAAGAAAGAGTCTTTTGCTCTAAGTTTGGCTAGGGGTGGCAATATCTCCAAATGTGCACAAGAGGAAGGAGAGGTGGAGCCACGTCAACTCATAAAGTAAGCTTTACGGGGCACTTCGTTTAGGGGTTGCAGAGCATCTCGTTCAGGGGGTGCGTGAATAATTACCCCACATGGGGGAGGGGGTGATTGTTGGTTTCACCCACATGGGATAATATCCTTTTGGTGGGCTTTGGATTTGTCATGTTGTGGTTGGCGTGATTTAGGAGATCACATATTTCTCTTTGGATGTGAATGACATGAAGAAAAGGAAGTTTTGGACTGTGGAAACAAGTTTTTTGCTTGGATCAAAAGCTTGACTTTTGTTAAATGAAGATGTGCTTGAAATAAAGGAATGGTTGTCAAGAAGGTGGCCAAGACGCCAAGTGATTTCCATTCCTTCATCCTTTATCCTTTTGTAATCTGTATAAATACCAACGGGTATTAGAGGTCCAGAAAGAATTAAGAGAGAGAATTGGGAGAGTACAAAAGAGAAAAGTCTGTCCGTTTGAGTTGGTCTAGGGGTTGGGTATTATTTTCTTCTTCTTGTAATCCCTCAATATATTGGAACTCTCATTTGGTTGTGGATTAGGCAGCGGGGCCAAACCACGTTAATTCCGTGTTCTCATTTTTTCCCGTTTTGTGCGCTTAATATTTTATGGGGGTGCTTTTATTTGAGTGGGACCGGAATTTCCAACAATTTTGTCTTAGAAAATTGCCGACTCCAAAGAAAACGTACGTTTGCCAATAAATTGGAAACAAAATGGAACAGTTACATTGCAATGAATGTTTCTCCTTTGTCTATGCAGTTATTTCCTTTCCAACCAATGCACCTTTGAGCCTTAGACTCTTCCAGCAGGAACACCGATAAGTAACATTTCCTACCACTCTTTTTTTAGCGCCCATCCTGATGCAGTAAATTGAGGGGTCTTTATGTCATTCTGTGTCCTTGTGTTAAGGGGTCTATATATAAGGGTGTGAGTCTTTCATGTGGTAGCTTTTATCATTTTAAGAATATATTTATCAAGAGTTTCTCTTTGACTTTGTATCCCATTTTGGGAGTCTCTCCCTACATTATCTAATAATGGAATATTCTGGTTGCACCATTTGGTATCAGAGCTCCTAACTCGGTCCTGACCCTTCACCTTGCCAAAAACCTAGACCTCGCCGGAAAATGGCGCCAGAAACCTCGTTGGAGCCTCGCCGGAAAACCCAAATCACCTCATCCATACTCGTATGTACATAGACCACCCACTTGGCATATCTTGTGTAGAAAGAAATCATCAAAATGGGCAATGACACTTGTTACCCACGCAAACCAAGAATCATGTAACATGAAGTGCAAGAACTCTAACTTCGCTCTGATACCCAAATGATGCAACCGCAATATTCCATTAGATAATGTAGAGAGAGAAACTCCCAAAATGGAATACAGAGAGATAAACTCTTGATAATTATATTCTTAAAATGATAAAAGCTACCAAATGAAAGGCTCACAAGTCACACCCCTATTCATAGACCCCTTAACACTAAGGACACAAAATGACATAAAGACCCCTAAATTTACTGCATCAAGACTCCCCCTCTAAAGTAAACAACTTGTCCTCAAGTTGGACAACAAGACACAAAAACAACTAAATTAAGAAAGTATGCAGATTCGGATTAGGCTTTTGTAGCTGCAATTATTGATCATGTCACCCTCTTGATATAACCCATCTTCAATACAAGCTTCCGTTTGTGTACATTCACTGCATCCATGCTTATATGCCAAGAGATCACCCATTTGTCATGCCTCTTACGGATCAACACTTCGTCCATATATGAGGCTACATGTGATTCCACCACCTCATAAGCATCATCAACCCCAGCATAGAGGAATTTTAACTTCACGTTGTGCCCAAGACCATGCCCAAGACTTTCTCGAGTGAACACCATCCCTAAAGGATCTTCAAGTTGTTCAAAGTAGTTGTTGCCCTCTTTTAGTACCTCCACATGCGAAGGATGTTACGCCCTGACTTTTCTTTTCCTAATAAATGTTATAATTTTTCTTTTAAGAAATTTGGCTTTTTCGATTGAGACTCTCATTATTTGTTTTGCCCATATTATAGGTTCTACTGGACTGGTGTTATTATACTTTCAAAAGTATCAGATTTATTTTAGTAATTTTACTGTATTAGATTACTATTGTGGGCTAGCATGTAAATTAGCATTATCACTTACTTTTTGGTAATTATTATAATTATCCCTTGGCTAAAAACATGGGTTGCGGTTATTTTTCCACACACGTTCACAGAATTATAAGATAGAGTTTTGGGTTGTGGAGATAACGTATTTGAGAGAGAGAGAGAGAGAGAGAGAGTAGTAGCTTTGGAATCAGTGCATCCTCAAGCGGCGAGTTCCTTGACCGTTTTCCCTAATCTTCTCAACAATCGAGTAAGTCATTCTTTATCCTTCAATTGCTAGTTGATTTCTTTTGATTGATGGATCGAGGCGATGTTTTAGGCAGTAAATTTTGGTGGCATATCCTAGATTTTATTTTTAGTCCGTGGTGGTGGTTGATCAGTGGATTTGTGCTGAATCAAAGTGGGAATCGGTGTGCCGTTTGTGCGAGCATGTGTGTCGTGTATTCAAGTGGTGATATGGTGTTGTGATGGTGGGTGCTTGTTTTGCTTACAGTATATTCTAGTTTGTATTAGATAAATGTAGGCTTACATGTTATGGGTATTTCGAACATGAGGTTAAGGCACTTCGTAGAGTGCCATGGTGACGTGCACGTGGAGAACTGAGTCATGAATGGTGGGTTTTGGTGGCTGATGGTGGTTCTAGTTATTTAGGTCTTGGGTAGGTCCAAGTTAATTCCTAATCTAAATTTAGATAATGTCATACTTGATATAGTTGTAGTAATCACATGGGATTTATTTGTCATTCAGGTTAGACTCTCTTTCGTTGACCGACCGATCGCATTATCTTCGGATCCAGGTGAGTGGTTAAGCATGCTACGTATTTTCGAACTCCCCATGTTTCTTAAATTATTCTTTCGGAAAATTTATCATTTGATTATTGAAAACGTGAATTGTTTATATTTGGTACTTTAAATTGGCATACGAAAAAAAAAATGTTCTTTTTGGTGAGAACTTAGTGGATATTGATGGGAACATTATTATTGGAAGTCCAGGGAAATTAATCCTCTCTGTGCGGGTGACTCTGGCCATTAGGGAAGAGACCGTGTTTTGGCCGGTGACCCTAATGCTCAACGGCTGACTTTCGCCGGATCGTTTTTAGGAAAAAGTTTCATGGGCTGCCTACTCGTGGTGACTCTAAGTTTCGATATTGGATCTAATTTATGAGATATTTGTTCACTGGCACTTGTTACTATTTGGTATTGGTTGTGGTTCCTCATTGTTGTTGGATATCGTATTGTGATCACCATTAAGACTTGTGTTACTAGAAAAAAGGATTTATATGTATAATTTGTTGTTTTGTGGTACACCTCGTATGCCAAATTATGATTAGATGGTAAACTATTTTTATCCCTGCTTTGAAACTTTATTTAATATACATGTTTGCCATTCACTGAGCTCGTCAGTTGACGGATTTATTCCAACATCATTTTCAGGAAAATCGAGTCGATAGATGAGAACTCTGGCGGCTTCTTGGGGAGTTACTGTGTCGACCTCTCTAGGATTTTGCATCATAGTTTTATAATTTTATTTATTTGCTTCCGCACTTTGTTAAACCTTTTTGATAAATTGCATTTCTATTATCAGTGGTGGATAATATTATTGTTGGATTCATGGGATGGTAATTCCCCATGCATAAATGGTAAAGAAAAATTTGGTTTTGATTTTACTTATTAATAAAGAATGGTCATTTAGTATTTTATGGTTTATTTTATTTTAGGCTTCGTGTTCCATGGGTTTGCCCCGTGGCACACGGCCGGTCATTTCCCATTTTGGGGCGTGACAAAAGTCTAGGAACAAAAGTTGTTTTCGGCACGAACACCACATAAACATGAACATCTTGCAATTGGAGCAACTCGGGAGGCAACATCTCATAGCAATCCGCACCCTTTGGTTCAACCGACACTTCATCGAACAGTGGGGGGCTTCAAAATCATTCTCATGCTCGTAAAGTTGTGTCATCTTCAACCTCGAACTCACGATCAGCAATCCTTATGTCATAACATTCGTCAAAGACTTGTTTGCTATCTTTCCAAAGCATACAAGGCTCATGGATTGAAAACTAGACATTTCTTGTCATTCATGACTACCACCAATGTCCTCAAATCCTACTTCATTGTTACCATCAAAGGCCTCATTTGGATACTCATCATAAATGAGAACATCTTCAAAGTTACCTCCGAAGTCTTCTTTTGGAGACTCATCAAAGACGGGCACATCTTCATACTCATCTTTAATCTCAAATACACAATCACCTTCAAGAACACCTTCAAGTTCTTCACTTGGATATTCATCAAACATGGAAACATTATTATACTCGTAATCATTATCACAACATGATTCTCTCACCACCTTAACAAAGAGGACATTACAAGCATGCTCACAAGCCATTTCACCAACTTCCAACTCGAGAAATGGTTCTCCATACTTGAAGCATTCGAATAATCCACTTGGTGACGGATTTCTAGCCTTCAGGGTATCGATTAAAGGTTGATTTTCCGTTGGGACAGCCCCCAAGGGCTTTCTCTTACCAAAACTAGTCAAAGAATCGGCATTGGGATTATGATGGAAAGGGAAGAATTTCTCTTTGAGCTTCTTCTTCATCTTATCCCAATCTCTAATCCTTTCTTCGCCTCTCACTTGTCGACTAACTTTGAGTTGTGTCCAGAAATCTGAAGCTCTCCCTTTAAGGCAACTAGATACCAATTCCACCTTTTTTTCAGTAACATGATAATACTCGAAAATACTCTCAATGGAGTTTAACCAACCAACGAATTTTTGTGGACTTCCACAAAACTTGGGAAGTTCATTATCACCCAACTTTACTCTACGCCCATGTGGAGTTAACAAAGAATTCTCAAATTTCATTCGAGTATTCATAATATAGTCACTACCTTTGGTTGGAGGTTGCAAGTGTCTCATTTCCTCAATCAAAGTAGTAACTTGCTTACTCAACTCAACGATCTCATGGTATTGGTTGCTAAACACATTCTCTTCACCATTATTCACCATAAATCCTCTACCTCCTCTCCTACCTCTTCCTCCTCTATGAGCCATTACAACACCCAAAATCAACTCCAACAACCAATTCAACCCCAATCAATTGGGACCCCAAACTTCAACAAATCTTAAGTAATCACCACCAACGACTCCAAATAATGACAATCGAATCAAATCACAGCAAACCGCAACAAACTTCAACAAATGAGACAAACCCAGTTGAAATCTGACCTCAAAACAGTTCTTCGAGTGTTCAAACAGTGTTTTCGAGTGCTGAAATTGGTTTTTCGAGTTTTGAAATAGTGATACGAAGCTGGGAAACACTAATTCAAGTTGAAACAAGAGCTGTTCGAAACTTACCCAGCCTAGAACTACACAAAATCAGCCCAAAATCAGGAGATCTGGTCCCCAAGGAGCACAGGTTCCAGTTTCTTGTTGAAATCGAAGCTTTGAGGTCGTGATTCAACCTCTAGCACACAGCTTTGAGGTCGTGATTGGTGTTAAAGGTCAAACTTGTGCAAAATCGCGACTGGGGCCACAGATTCGAGCTCGAATCTGGCTGGGTTTGAAGCGAATAGGGTCAATTTAGGGGAAAAATACGTCGAACAGGTACGATTTGGGTTTTGATCGACCAAGACAGAATAATCAGCTCCGAAAATGGTCAATCTGTGGGTATTGAGGGTGGAAATTGAGATTTAGGGTCTTGGGTTGAGAAGATCTGGAGAAAAAAAGTGATTTGGGGGGCTCCGGCGAGTTTTCCGACGCCATTTGAGGTTTCCGGCGAGGTTAGGTTTTTTACGAGATGAAGGGTCAGGATCTAAGCTAGGAGCTCTGATACCAAATGATACAACTACTATGGAGCACGGGTACCGGTACGCGGTACGGGTACGGGATACGGCAACAATCCAAATAAGTAGGGTACTGGTACGGCGGCGGTACGACAAATTTTTTAATATATATATTTTTATATTTTAGCATACGGCAATTTTTTTAATTTTTTATTTAATATTTTAACATATTTCATTAATTTATATGTAAAAGGTATGTTAGTATATGTAAATAGGAACAAGACATGGGGCTCCATAATAATAAAACTAAAAGATGAGTTGTGAAACTGCAATTTAAAGGTAATAGAAACAAGACATGGGGTTCCAAAGTAATAAATTAAAAGATGAAGTGTGAAATTGTAATTTACCTAACTATTAAAAACAAAAAGAACACAGATTCTGGATTCCTCCATTCCCCAACGACGACTTGCAGCACCGACGATGTCCATCGCCATCTCTCTTCGATTCTCACCAGGTTCGTCTCTCTCTCTCTCTCTCTCTCTCTCTCTCTCTCTCTCCTACTCCTCCAGCCAAAGTACCCATCGGCGTACCGACGAAGTATCCTCCCGTACCCGGAACAGCGCAAAAGTACCCGGTACGTTTTTGCCGTACCCGGTACGTATTTTGCCGTACCCAGCCGTACCCATACCAATACCGGTACTCGTACGGCGACATTTCCGGCGTACCGGTGCTTCATAGTACAACAGGAATATTCCATTAGATAATGTAGAGAGAAACTTCCCAAAATGGGATACAGAGAGATAAACTCTTGATAATTATATTCTTAAAATGATAAATGCTACCAAATGAAAGACTCACACCCCTATTTATAGACATCTTAACACCAAGGACACATAATGATATAAAGACTCCTAAATTTACTGCAGCACATCCATCATCTTTCACAACATGAGACTCATAATGGAGATATTCTTGAGACTCAGGTTATTCCTCTAGTGATGGGGCCTAGGAATTTTTACCTGGGTGTTCAAAATTTATCTTAATTCTACTAGCCCTATTTAAAAAAAAATCATATACTAGTGTGAATAATGCGACCAAAAAATACAGAAATACATAAGATGTTACATTTGTTCTAGGCTAATTTTTATATTTTGAGCCAAGCAAGATTAAACCAGCATATAAAAATACTAATATTTTATTGGTAGGAAACTATGTGGCGAATAGGTTCACACGGATCTTTTTAAATATATGCTCTTGTGAGATATAGATACGTGGATGCTAACTCTTTGAGAAGTCAAAATTATTGGTTTGGATTTTCCAAAATTAACCTTTAAAACTGTGAAGTTAATTGAATGTATTTAAATTGCTTATATATTTCAATATGGATCTAAAAAAATGAGTAACAGAGATCTTGTTTGATACCTCTCGATTAATTTTATTATACGAAGTTTTCAAAATTATGAAAAACATTGTAAATTAAAGATATAGGCAATTAAAAAATGGTACAAAGATCAATAGTGGACAAACCAATTAGGATGGAAACAGTATTTGTTTAAGGGTAAAAGTGGAAGTTTGGCATGTTTTGATGGCTGTTTTTAGACATGAGACATTTATTTTGGGACATCCTAAAATAGAAAGGACACTTAAAATGGGATAGAGGGAGTACCTTTTTTCCCTCTATTTTTTTCTAATATTTGTCACTAAGATTGTACCTTGTTTTCAGCCAATGTATTAGGTGTTCAATTCTGAATACCAGGATTGATGGGTTCTAACCATATTTAAAAGAAAAAAGAGTGAACCTTTCCATAATGAAATTGCTTCACCTGTCATGCCCACAGAGTCCAAACCAACGAATTAAGATCCCCATGTGATTCCTCAATTAATGTAAATAAGGCTAACCATGGTCTCTTTTAATACTCCGGATCATTTGTGAATTGAATAACCAATAATTACAATCTGATAATCCATGTCTCTTGTAACGAATATAACATGCATGGGTGAACACAGATGTCCAATAATTATGGTATGATCTTCCCACACCTAATCTTAAGCACACCATTTAATCTCCCAACACCAAAGTCCTCTACCAAAAAGCCCCCCCCCC
>JAXBDA010005655.1:0-23610 GCA_036023075.1 Gaultheria prostrata
GTGGTTTATTGGTTCCTCTCGACGAGACGAATCTAACAAGTATGAAATTATAGTGAAAATTAATTATTTTTTGAATAAAGCCAAAATTAAACCAATAAACCACGTATTTTTTGCTTTATTAAAAAAATATTTAGTTTTGACTATAATTTTATACTCTTTAGATTCGTCTCGTTGAAAGGAACCAATAAACCACAAAAATTTGATGCAAAATTAACATTTGCGAAAAAAATTTGAATAAAGACAAAACGAATAAACCAAAAAACCTGTTTATGTTTATTTGCCAAAGAAGGCCTATGGACTTCATTTTTTATCTAAAAAAAAAGAAAGAAATTGACTTTTTTTGGAGTTGGAATATATTTCCCTTTTTCACTGCACCTTCCTTTTCCAACTACCAAAACAAGAAAGAGATAAGGTTTCTGGTCCATTCCTCCTTTAAAATCCTTTCTATAAACAACATTCAAGTCCCATGTTCATAGTTTATGTTTCTACTTCTAGGGTTCCAAAACAGTTGGAAATAATTTTCCTGGGAAAATCTTTCTAGGGTTTCTGACACATTTTCTCTCTCTCCAAACAAGATCTTCTCTCTCCCATCTCTCTAATCACATCTTCTCTCGATCTACATCTCACAGATCTGCTATACCCAGAAAACCAATTTTAGTTTGACTTTCCTCTTTTAGGTGAGATCATCAATTAAACCCATTTCTATTTTTAGAAACCCTTTCTGGGTTCTTGATTTCCCTTGATCTAATTGCATATTTTTCTCATCTGTGGTGATTTGTTGGGATTTTGTTTTCCAGAGGTCTTAAATAAGAAATGGTGAGAAGGAAAACTCAGATGAAAAGGATAGAAAATACATCAAGTAGGCAAGTGACTTTCTCAAAGAGAAGGAGTGGGCTGTTGAAGAAGGCCTTTGAGTTATCAGTTTTATGTGATGCTGAAGTTGGGCTCATCATCTTTTCTACCAGTGGGAAGCTCTATGAGTTCTCTAGTACCGGGTACGTACCGTTTCGTTTCGATCGATTCGCAGAAATTACTTTTATGATTTGATTTTTTTTTTTTTTTGGGTAAATAAATGTGATTTGATCTTGCTTATCATGAATATTTCGATCGAATCGGAAAAAAAAATCATTATTAATCTGAACATGTTTGTTTCGTCTTTGTATGATTGTATGTACATACTGGATGCTATGATAGAGTAGGAGAAATTACACACATAAACATAAGAATCCCAAAAAGAAAATGGGTCTTATTTATTTATTTTGGTGCAATGGAATTAAAATGGGTCGTATTAATTTAATTATTTTGTTGGCTTTCTAGGATAAAAGCTTTTTTTCCATTTGAAAATATGGTTAGAATGTGGGCGAAAAGGGCTCAACAGGATTGTCCAGTCCCATTACGATATTGGAGAGAACATAAGTGATGTGCCCTACAAACGTTTGTAACAGGCCCAACAGGATCGTCCAGTCCCATTATGGTATTGGAGAGGACATGTGTGATGTGTCATAGAAATGTTTGTAAAAGTACAAACATTTTGAGAGAATTAAGGAATCTCACTCTAAAAAAAAGAGAATAGAATTATTATTTTTTGATTAGAGAGAATGGAATGAGTTGACCCTCAACCTAGTTTGGTGTTAGAAAGTGGAACATCGTTGTTCAGTTCACTGATTGTTTTTATGTGTAACGATTTTTTTTTAATCGGCAAAAAAATTTATAACGATTGGAACATACCTTTCTTCGTTTTTGAGCTCCAATAGTTCCTTTTCTTGTTTTGGTTTAGGATTCCATGTCCTCTTTAATGTTCGGGCTTTATTGCTTGTTCATCAGTATTTCAATTACCCAAAAAAAAACTCTGAACCCTTAATTACATGATTATAAAGAAACCTAAATGGCTCTACTAAGGGCAGCCCCAACAAGGCTTCCTAAAGAGGAATTTTAGCCATAATAGGGAGGAAAGTGTCAAATCAATCCCCCAACAGCCTCAATAAAAAGCTTCTTATTCTACTTGGATGAACAGTGTCTCCCTAAATCCCTCCTCATTTAGGGAGTTACTGTTCACTTCCTTTTTTTTTCCTCTCTCTGTCTCTCTCTTTTTAATAATAGAGAGGATTGTTGAAGTTTTGAAAGAGATGTGAGTAGGTAAAGTGAAAAATATGCACTGTTCACTACTATTTTTAGCTCAAAATTTACTGAGACTGTTGGGGATGCTCTAAGAACATCTCCGGTAAATATTTCCAATTTCAAAAAAATACATTAGAGCATTCTTGGCCTTACTAAAATTTGAGTAAAAAATAAAGTAAAATTTTCATTTGTGTAAAATACTCTATGATGGACAAACTCGAATTTAAGCATAAAATTTGAATGACTGGTTCATTAATAGGACAGTGTAAAACTTGAGGAGGAAATTACTTTATAAAGAGGTTTTACTCAGATTTTGTTTCTGAGTACAAAAAAATGAGTGTCGGTGTAAGAACTCACTCAGATCGAGGCCTTTTTTCTGCACAGACGAGTCTTTTCTTTTGACACAACTCGTTGAGATTATTGATGAGATTCTATTGGAAGTCAGACCTCTGGTTATCTGAGCTTGCCATTTATCTAGAGTTTTCTTTTCCAAATCCAACATCTTTTTCTGTCTAAATTAATTTCGCCGTACAAGTTAAAGGTAATGGGTTAATGACGCACATCACTCAGAAAAACTATAAGGTGGATGACACGCTGGGTTTTTTGTCCTACAGGTTTGCAGTTAATGGTCATTCTTTAGTTTTGATTGGATCTACAAAGACTACAATAGAGCTGATGAACAAACTAATCTACTTGAGTTTGAGCTCGTGTCCGACACGTTAGAAAAGCTTAAGTGCTCGAGATCGGTTTGTTATGAGACAAAAGAAACATTAACGTTTTGAAGTTTGTTAAGCTTTCAAACTAAAGTTTAAACAAGTTATTACTCGACTTGATTAGTTTGTAATATTTAAAAAAATTAACGTGAGATCGGTTCTTAGTTAGCTCGATCGGTTAAAATTCGTCAGTGGAACGCATTGTTTAGCAAGATGAACTGAAACTTCCATGTACCCTTGAAGTTGTTGATGGCTTCAGCATTAATAGGGTACCCTAAAATCAGACCAATGAAATCCACTGAATCTTCATCATCTACTAATCCAACATCTTGTGTAAGAAGACTTTAAATTGGCTCCCAAAATAAACTCCCTGAAGAAAGACCTCTCTTTATTGTTGAAAGATAAGCTTGATTTGTATTTTTCACGTGAGAATTAAGAGACAAAGATGGGTGGAAGTGGCAAGATTTTGGATAGGCAAGGCAGTGGGTTTTGTAAACTTTGGAGATTGCATTCACACCTCAAGAGACCTCCTATAAATTGAGTCTATGTAATTGTATTAGTGTGGGAAAATAGAAGAGAAGAAAGAGAGCAGAGTGAGAGGAGAGGTGGGAATACCCTTTGGGGGATTTCCCCCACCAATACATGTGTGTGTGAGAAAGAGTTGAGTGACTTGGGTGTATTTGCAATTTAATAGAAAAATAGATTTGAGTTTTGTGTGATTCTCTTATTTTCCCAACATTTATCACCAAATCATAATTTTGAACGAGTAAGGGATATATGCATGTTCTCATCGCTTGTTGCACGACATCCTAAAAACACACAAGTTACTAGTAGACGAAAAAGTATCATCAACATGCGGATTAACTTTTGTGCCATCATTTGTTTGAGTAACTTCTTCAAACGGTTCTTCATCGAAAATAGGCGAATAACTCTAATCTATAATTGGATCTGAAATATTATTTGATGTGAATGACCATTCAACCTTAGCCTCCTCTACCAAAGGGCGTGGGTTTAATGGGTAAACCAACGGTCAAAGTTGTTCTCTTAACCAACGCTTCACTCGAATCCTCAATCTGTTGGTTCCGAATAAGATTACCAATGTCCAGGCATCAACTCGTTGGAACATCACCAATAGCTTGCCCTCAAGTAATTGAAAGCTCTCTTTCATTCGTGCTTCTCATGCAGTTTTACTTCGTTCATACACATCTTCGGCAACAACATAATAACCATCACAAACTCTTTGTCGCGTCATGATTCGGAATCGAGCGCAAGCTCTGATACCAACTGATGTTGAGAAGCGTGTTAGAAAAAGGAACATGCAAAACATGGACAATCACAAATAAGTTTGATCTAGAGATACTCTTTCTATGGATAAACAATATTGAAAAAACTTCTCAAATTTTCCGTAATCAAATCATAGATAACAACCTAATCTTGACAACATTGTTATTAATAAAAACAACCTAATCTTGAAATACTAAAAATAAAATAAAATACTAGGAAATAACTCTATATCTTGGGAAAATAAGAAACTAGTAGAAATTGCAAAACTTACTAGGAAACTAAATAATCCTAAACAATCTTAACTAAATTGAAATAAATCTAATAAAGTTGTAATCTAAACTACTAAAACTAAAATTCTATTGTCGTTAAATTATTTAACTGCCTGCATCACACCATATCAACCAATCACACAAACGAAAAGAAATCAATTGAATAATACAAAGATTTATGCGGAAAATTCCTAATTGGGTAAACCATGGGAAGGATTCGAAAGACTATACTTTTTTTTTTTTTGATAAGAAAAAGTTTATTAATAATTGTAAACGGCAGAACGTATACAAAGTTTAAAAAGACAGAGCACAAGGCATCACAACCTTAACCACACATACCAACTAGGTTGACACCTGTGGAAAGGACAATCATATGCCGCTCTAGCTCCGGGAAAAGCTAGTAAGATACCAACCAAAAACCCAAGAAAAAACAGGAAAAATAGAATGGGAAAGCTGCATGTACCTACAACATCATAACAAAGAGCAGCAACAACAATCAAAAAGATGGAAAAGCAAATGGAGCACACCACTATCAACACCCATAGGAGAGAGATCTGATGAGTTGGAGAAGTGCAGAAAAGCTGTAGACTCCACCAAAGCTAAGCACATTCCAAATTTCCTTGAGCTTCTATTAGGAGATTGCCATCTTTCCAACTTTCAGTCTTCTAATACCTTGAAAGCACCTCTTGAGTAATTCCTTAGATCAAATTTTGCTGTAGTCCAAATTGCTATCTTTGTTTTGATTTCCTCCACCATTTTGGCCAAATCCATAGTCTTTCGTTTGAGATAATTTGGTTTCTTTCAAGCTACAAAGGCCACATAAAAAAAAAAAAAAAATCCCAGTATTTCTTTTCCAAATTTTGAATCTATTGTAAAACCATTAAAACATTAAGTCATACAGAGATGGAGGACAAAACATCTCCCACCATCTTAGTATATGGGTCCAGGTGGACCAAGCTGATTTGCAGAGCAGCAACAGATGGACTGCAGATTGCTCAAAAGACTACAGTCATTGTGTACTTACATATAATCTTACTTATGATTATGAATCTTCAATAATCATCCAAAAATCTATTTGTTGAATCCATGTTCACGAAATCTTGCTTGATCGTCGTTACCTCGAATTCACAAACCTTCTATGTGCCTCCCGAAATTGACCGACGGACTTTGTAT
This sequence comes from Gaultheria prostrata, assembly GCA_036023075.1. Taxonomy (NCBI): domain Eukaryota; kingdom Viridiplantae; phylum Streptophyta; class Magnoliopsida; order Ericales; family Ericaceae; genus Gaultheria; species Gaultheria prostrata. The sequence goes on from JAXBDA010005655.1 coordinate 5,558, forward strand.
TGTCTAGGAATCCTCCTTAGAACTTCTCTCAAACTTGCAGTTGTAGATGATAAAGCTCTCGGAAATCTATTCATGCTCAACGATACATGGATCGTATCTGTATTCCAAGTACAATCAAAGAAACACTCTCCAATAACCCTAGACATGTTTGTAGGCCTTTTTCACCCTTGGGAGAGGGAGAACAACGCTCTCAATTAAATCAAACATAACTGATTGATATTTATAGAGTTGCTGTAAAATGTTAGTTTCGCTTGAGCCCAAAAAGTCGCTCTAGAGAAGTCAATTTTGTAGGAGTGAAATGCCCATCTAAATCATTCCAATGGGCTTTGCTTGACATTTCGCTTGACGCTAGCTTGAGCAATTCCTCCAGTCACTCTTAACTGTTTTTTCAACATTCCCAAACCACTCGACTTAGAACCAGCACCGTTAAACCATGCAAATAGGAGTGATTCCTTTCCACAAGCTAAATGGACTCTCCAAAAAAATAAGTTTAATAAAATACAACTCGATAAACGGGATACAAGGAAATGTATGTTTTGTCAATGGAATTACCAAGACAAAGGAGCTTGGCTTTTTGGAGCTTACACAATTCTTGAGCTCATATTTCAGTATTCTAAGATCTAAGAGAACATCCACCGCACTTGATACTCGTACCAAAGCCTAGCTATATATATGTAACCTAATTTGAAATTTGAATGTGATCGTAAAGGATGAAAGAATGTATCATCAATCATATAAGATCAAAGGATGAAAGAATCAATAGAAATGGCTTAGTTTTATGAATGATCCCAAAAGTATTAACGAACTGTCAATTTGGCCCCATTATACAAATTTTGTCTGTTGCAACTTTGCTTACATATAATTTTTTTCATCACTACTAGTCTACTTATCTTTTGAACATTTAATTTGCTTACGAACGATACCCTTTCCTTTACGACTCGATTTGTTTGTCCCGTTCTCCATTTTATAGCATTTTGGATTCTCATCTGTTTTGCCCTTTAATTCCTTCCACTTTGTGAAGGCAATTTCTTAAAAGAAATACTAATCGCGACAAAAGTGGTGGGTTGATCTCTTTTCAACCTTGCTCTCTCTTGGTCGAGTGGCATATGAATGTCAAGTGTGTGATGCCAACCTCGTTGGGATGTTACACTCTTGTTGTGATGCCGTTTTTTGGCTCGTCCCTTTAATCAATTGTAATCTTTACATTTGATTAATAAAATTTCTTTTGCCGTTCAAAAAAAAAAAGTGGTTGGTAGCAAAGGGGTTGGTTTCGAGTGGTGGTTGTCGGTGGCGGATGATAAGTGAAACGACGCAAGTTTTAGCAGTGGTAACGAGGGCACAAGGACTGGTGGCTGATAGTGGTGGTGGTGGATGGAATGTGGTTGTAGATGGGTTCCCATGGTCATGGCTGAATTAAATTTTCTGGAGGGTTTGAGGAGGGGGGTGGGTGGGTTTGAGATGAAATTCCAAATATACCCCTGCAATTAACGGATGACATAGATGAAGTTAGACTCAAGGACTATTGAAAAACACATTGTAAACGTTGAGGATGCAATAGACGAGATTTGTATAATGGAGACCAAATTGACATTTCGCTAATACTTTGGGGACCATTCGAAAAAAATAAGTCCAATGTAAATGATCAAAGGATGAAAGAATGTTTCATTAGAGAATGCATTAGACGTTTGCCTATGTTATTAGGACGATTTTTATTTTCATTTCGGAGTCTTTTTTTTTTTATCGGTAAAAGAAATTTTATTAAAAACTTGACAAAGGGTACATCAAGTTGAAAAGAGAGAAGAAAGGACCCCAACCTAGGTTGGAGACCCTAAAACACCTATTGGGTCGCAGCTCAAAACAGGCCGAGAACAAGCCCAAACACCTAAAGGCCGAAGTCGACACTGGTTAAGCGTATGCAATATGTGTCTGATATTCATCTATGAAACTTCCTTTTTCGAGTCGCAAAGAAAAGATTTTATTTATCTTTAAAAACACATTACAAAGATTAGACGGGGCCGAGACAATAGGCATAAGCCGCCACTCGAGTTACTCCTTTAGGTACTCGAGTTGAACATAGACTTATACATTACATCCTAAATCATTATAGCATGCATGAACTGCTCTATAGCACATTTATAGTAATAAAATTTAAATCTGTAAAATGAAAAGTGTATGGACTTTTGAGAAATAATTAATGCCGAGTATTTTGGCGTATCCTTCCATTGTGAACGTAGAGATCTTACAATTAAGTCACATACGTACCCGGAATCAACACTTGTATCTCGATCCATGTAGCGTAGTTTGTTGAACAATTTTTTTAAAAAAAAACACGTGAAATACACAACGAGTTGAGCGATGTGTATTGATATCTTGTACGTACTAGTTTTTGGGATAATTCAGCTCATGCTACTGTATATATGGCCGGCTTCCCCGGTGGCATTCCACATTGTCTCAATTGGGGTGGATGTTGGAACACATTGGATCGACTCTGGTCAATTTTGTTTTAGCTACTCTGTGTTTTGGCTTGGTTTACTTACGTGCAGGTTGGTTTTTGCCTAGCCGCTCATGCTTAGATCTATATTTTTGGGGCTAGATATACTGTCTCGTCCGAACATATGGCTTGAATGTCACTTCCTTGAGGGTGCAATGACCGTCGGGTTTGAGTCTCGAGCATGATCATGATATCTCTTTTTTGGTATAAAATTAGGCACTTTCCTACCAAAAAATGAGTTAATATATCCCTTCTTTAGCAGTCCAAAATTAAACAGACCTCAAAAAATCACTTAAAATAAAGCTGGCAAGGAAGAGTAAGGTATCATTTTCTTTACAGTATCATGTGGATGTTTCTTGATTAGAAGCTCAAATATGGGTTTTGTACTTCTATTCCAGAACTTATTCCAGGTGTCCACCACCATATATAAAGTTCTGAACAATTACTTAGGTCAGTAACTCAAGTCTCCCCAGAGTTTGGTTCGTAGGCCCCTTTAGATTTGTAGGACCTTTGTCCAGTAGATAGTCTGCTCAAATTAGGCATGGGCATGGAATGATAACAACGTAACCAAATCCAAATCTGGTCGTGGTTTTGGGGAAACACTAGTGCAATCTCCAAAATGTATATTTGTGAATGTTGCGGGAATGAACTTATAACCATGGAATTGACTCGATCATCAGATTGTAGTGTTTTTTCTTTACGTTCATAAAAGGGGAACATGGAAAAGGAGTAATCGAGTAACACGATTTCGATTTTCTTTGGAATTATAGTTTGTCAAGAATGTGTGTAAATACTAAATATTCTTTTTTTTGAAAGGCAAAAGAAATTTCATTAATCTTGAGAAACTAAATTGGAATTATAGTTTGTCAAGAATGTGTGTAAATACTAAATTGTTCAATCCGAAACCCAAATACTAAATATTCTTGCTTCCTAGTTTTGTGCTTTCAAAACTTCACCCTTATAAGACCTTGGACTGCAACCCAACCTTACGTGATTGTAGAATTAAAGATAGTCTGCCATCATTTCCCTGCAGTCAAAATTATCCCAATTCATTTTCAAACCCTAAACTGGCCAATCCCTAACCCATTTTAATCTTTGAACCATATTTTGACCCCAGTCTATCTCCATTTTTCTTTCTTTCTAACAAATTAGTTAATTGCCTAACAATTCGTAGAAATAGATGGAAAATACCACAAGACCTAGTGGTGTTTATGATTTGATTCATTCGGTTCCGAGTTTAACCATCGAGCTGGTTCCGAAAATTCCACACCTAAACCGGTACCGCAAAATTTAGGAAACCAAACCAACCTAACAATAGGACTCGAATGGTTCCATCCCATGCCAAAATTCAAATGGTTTATATGACCTAATCATTTGCATCCCCATTGTGATGCTAACATGTTGACTTGGCAAGAAAAAGTACCAAAAGCATGATTTTCTTTGTAGTTGATGTGGAGGAATTTGAAGCACACTTATGCAAAAGCACAATAATTCAATTCTACCTACAAACTTCTCAAAAACACAACATAATAACTAGAGTGAGCTCCAAAACATATACTGACAACGCAAACCGTTTATTTTGTAGGTCTCGACGTATCTATTCTTCATGAAAAAGATCAAGTTGATCGAATGTTAGAAGAAATCTTAAAAATTAAAATTTCTCTCATCGTTAAAATTCTTCTTGTTAATCACTTGATTTGAATTATGCACTTATTAATATTTGATTGATCAAATTTTTTGCATGACTGATATAAACCTTTAGGGTTACAAAATAGATATCTCGGATTCTCAAAATAGGTGGACCACAAGATATTAAGTAATGTGTTCGAAAATGTGTATACTATGCAAAGCTCTAATTTAGACCTGTGAAACTTCGTGATATTTTTCTTGTTTGATCTTGTTTTGCATGTCTTCATAACAGTCCATTTTTCCTATTACAAATTGTGTAGAAAAAGTTAAAGCTAGTGTTTATATACTATACTATTGTTTCCTCACTCTTGTTTCGTGGAGATGCCTCAGTATCAGCAATACGATCGAACGGTACGAGAAAAATGCCAAGGTACTAGGAATTGGAAAACCAGCAATCCAAGACAATTTGCAGGTCAGCACTTCTTTGCTTTGTTTGTACGTGTCTTAATTTTTGCAATAATTGCCATCATGTTATGGACACATTCTATAACGAACTAGGGGCTGAGCACACGCAATGCATTTGCAACTCAAATTCTAATAACAGTAACTGAAAGAAGCCAATTTGGATTTGGGTTCTCGGAGCGTGGTTAGAGGATGTAGATTATTTTGTTTTCTAATTGCCGGATTAGTTTACATATATATATAGAGAGGAACTATCTAGTCCGGGATCCACCTTCCCGATATTCTTTTTATGATCCAAACCGTCCAATGTGTTTAAAACATGTTTTTAAGGGTTCACGCAAGAAATCATCAAAAAAAAATACCGGGAAGGGCTTGATCCAAGCAGTTTTTCATAAAACTGTATATGTGCAGTTTTTGTGAAAAACTGCTCAGATCAAGCCCTTCTCGGTATTTTTTTGGATGATTTCTCACAGGGACCCTTAAAAACACATTGGACGGTTCGGATCATGCAAAAACATATTTTAAACCCTTAAAAATACTGAAAAACCTTCGGTCCGGGATCCTTGACAGGATAACTGCCGCATATATATATATGGGATATTTTTGGAAGAATCATGTGCTCACTCTAATTGGGATATTTTTGGAAGAAAAAATGTGAGCGACCACATTCAAGTTTTAGTCAACCAATAGGGGCTAACTCAGTTGGTCAGGACTCTTGCATCTCACTAGGAGGTCAGGAGTTCGAATCTCCCTGTCTGCGTGCAGGGACTTTTCCTTTCTTTGTTTCTACCCTTTAACAGGCTTATTTCTTGTATTGGTTAAGTTATTAGGCTTTGGTTGTCTCGTGGACTCTTACAATTCATGTAGTGTCCCGGATTGGTACTTTGTACTTCATATGTGATGCAATTGATCTCTCTTCTATCGATTGACCAAAAAAAAAAAAAAAAAGAGATTCAATTTTTAGTCCATACCAAAAGGGTGTTCTCCCTTTGTAACTAGAATAAATATAATTGTCCATTTCATCTAGCCTAGAAAAAGAAAAGTTGTCCATTTCAATGTTTTGGGTTCAAAACAATTCTGTTTGAACCAATGGATTGAAGTGCCAAAAGTGGGTTTTTTCCCCTTCAATATTTCTTTAATGTCAAGTTTTAATGCATGGGTGCGCGCAGAAGCCTTGGACATGTAGTTTTGTCACATATTTGACCTTGTTATATTATAGTTTAATCTTTGTATCGTGGTTTTTTTTTTTAACGACAAACAACTTTATTAATCTTTGAAGAATTACAAAGATTAAAAGGGAAAGCGAGAGGGGAACAACACGGCTAGAAAGACATAAGTCTACTAGACAAGCCCCAACATTAACCCAGAGAACAGAAATAGAAAGATGGCAAGATGCCAACCAAAAGAGAAGCAGATACATGAAAGATAAACAATAGAGCACCACCAGCAAAATAACTAACAGGAGAGAACTCAACACCAGGAAACTCTTCAACCAGGATACTCTTCAACCGTATTGTGTTTAATGCTGCTATTCCCTCATCGATTCCTAATTTAACATTACATGTGATTAAAATTAGTAAGGGACAAAGGTTGAACTTGTGAGGAAGTTTGAAAGTTTTATTTTTGACCTTTTATATTTATCTTATTTAGGAAAAAGGAAGAAATTTAACTTTGTTAAGAAGATGCCGCGTAAGAGACAGTGTCAAGGAGAAAGCTTGTTTCTATTTGTACTAAATACTCTTAGGCCTTAGTTAATAACGATAACAAGCGCGGTACCTTTGTTGTGCACGAAAGCACAAAAGAATATCTTTGTCATACTCTGAACCATTCATGAACATATGTTACCTCTCTGCTTACACTTTTCATTATTTTGTTTTAATCCACACGCAAATATTGGATTGTAAAAAGTAAACATATTGATCGATTGTAGAACAAGATCGTATTTGCATGTAACAAATTTTCGAGTCTACGATAACAAATAAAAGCTAAAATTATCAAACTATTAAAGATAGATTTGGCCGATCAAAAATAAATAAGTGAATGACTTGGAAATAGTATAAGGGCATAGGGGACAAAAGGGAGTGAGATAATGTGAGCAATAAATGAGTGCCTTGGAAAATTGGAAGGGTGAAATTAGAAAAGGGAATAAGTGAGCGAAGTGGAGAGGTGATGTGGAATTTTTGTATGCTATATTTGAAATCTTTAGGAAAAAAAAGACAGAGTGCTAGCTGGTGAGTCCAAATGACATCACAAGAAACTCCAAGACCCATAGCGAGTCACACTATACAAGTTGTCTTTTGCTTATCCCTTTCTGCGATTCGCACTTGATGGTATCCCGATCTCAAATCAAACTTAATAAGGTACGTAATAGGATACTTGTTTGTAAGTGTAATACACCTATGTACTATATATATATGTAGTTTAGATGAGATGCAAAATATATTTCCTTCGATGGCACTAAGTGCTTGTGATCACTTAATTCACTGAACTGACTTGTACAAACTTGTGATGCTTTGACAAATAAAGTAAATGATACGTGGACTAGAATACGTGTGCATATTTAAGCGTCGAATTCTTCTTATTATCATGTCAAGGGCGCGGTAGCATTGCAAAATTCTCACGGTTTGCAATACGCGCCCTTTGTTTTTCTTAGGTGACTTGTGTTTACACCGCACCATAGATCATGCAAAGCATACTCTGGAAGTTCTATGCATAGTTCTATGATAAACTTGAATAATAAGTACTAGTTTCTTTTCTACGTAAATTGACACATAGCCTGCACCTCAAAACTCTTTCGTTTTCAGAAAAAAATAGCTATAATGACGTTGAAAATAAATTGTAAGGTAAATATGTTCCGATAATATCGCTACTGATGTCTGATCAATATGAATTTCTAAGAAAGTGAATGGCCCTGGGCTCATAGTACACTTGCTGCGCGTAAATGCACAACACTTACAGCTGATCCATTGTCCATGACATTGCATTTTACAAACGATCTACAGAAGGTTGTTCTTACGCTCTCAATGGCTGCTGTGTGTGCAGAATTTCAAGGAAGATGCTGTTTACATGTCAAAGAAGATTGAATTTCTTGAAGTCTCTCAACGGTTCCTCTCTTTATTTTGATCAGACACTTTTATTTCTTCTTGAATCAAATTTTTTTTTTTCCCCAAATGGCTAATTAAGAAGTCTATGCAAAAAAAAAATGTTGATAATGTTAAAGAAAGCTGTTGGGAGACTGTGTGGAATCTTGCTCGGTTGAGGAGCTACAACAAATAGAAGAACAGGTGGAGAAAAGTTTGAGCAACATTAGGGCAAGAAAGGTATGTACAGTCACTCCATCGAACCCTTTAAGCAAAAATTATGCTACCCCCCATTTGACACGGTTGATGTTGCAATATGATTATCTGCAGCATCTGTTATTTAAGGAGAAAATGGAGCAACTGAAGGAAGAGGTATTTTTTTTAGTAATTTTTAATTTTTAATTTTTTGATCGAAAAAAAGAGTGGGAGGGGGCAACCAGTGTAGCAACCCCCGGGCGTGACCATAGGGTCTCCTGGGCCGCCAGTGGAATATCTGGTTCGAACCATAACAACTGTCCGTGAGGACCGAAGACAGACCGTCACCATGACACCACCTAGGTACAAGTGGGCATAAGTATGTGTCCCACAATCCCTTGTCACTGGCAAAACTCAAAACCGAGTCTCCTCTGGGAATGTGAGACACCCTGCCCACTAGGTTACCACCGATGGTGATAAGGAAGAGGTATTTAAACTGCGTTTTCGTACACTTCACGAGTGCTAATATAAGTTTGGGATTTGTTAATTGCGGTACTCTTATCGATATGTTTTGTTTGTGTGATTCAGGAGAGAATCCTAGCAGAACAAAATACAAAATTGCGGGCTAAGGTGAATTATTGCAGTTTTACATTTTTGTGTCACGTAATATAGTGGACATCTTCTTACATTTTTGTGTCTAGTACTTTGACTCTTGTTTTTAGGGTATGGGTTATAGTCAATACACGACTAATCTACTGAATTTCGTCATTTTAGGATGCACAGATTTTTTATGCTATTTAGGATAGTTGTATAAAAGAGTCGAGCAAGCGGAGCAGTGGATTATTCGAGCTTGTTTTGAAAACTCTAACAAGTTTTAAAATACAATAAAGTTTGACTTATCTATTAAGCGAGCCAATCTGAAAAGAGCTCTAGTTGAGCAGACTACAAGTCAATCCCGAATACCTAGAATTTTTAGGTGTCATAAACTGAACGAACAAGTTAAGTAGTCATTTTTTCAAGCTTGATAAGGCCCCGTTCAACTAACTCAAAAAGTCAAAAGCCAGCTTATTGCGCTTTTTGAGACAGGTCATCCCTTCACAATACATCACATAAAAAACAACAAAAAACCAACGCATATTTCGATCTCTCACATATAAAGTTAAAAAGCCAAAAAAATCAAGTTAGTGGCACACCCCCTTAATCGGTTTCACAGAATGGTCAAGCTTGGTTTTCTTGGGGTTTACAAAGAAGATCAATACACGCATATCAAAATTAGGGTTTTGACATTAATTCTACTTCCATTATTAGAATCAGTACTGTTAGTTTTCTCTAAGCAATTGATTGATCAACCACCATGTTTTGATTATTCATATCCATCTTATACAATTGCCGTTGATCTTCAACAGTTAGAGACGGAATCACCGCCGCGTCTATCGGTTACACTCCAACTGGCTCAGCTCAGAGGAATTCCAGAAGTGGAGACTGAATTGTTCATAGGACCTCCGGAACAACTATCTAGCCGGTAATTAGTCGTAACAAGTCTTGTTTCAAAGATCATTGCGAAGCCAATTTTCTACAAAAAAAAAAACAAAGAAAAAAAATTGGCAAGCAGTAATGTCCGTTATATCATAGAAATCCATAATTTGTTTTTTAGACTTGTGCGAAAGATGAGAGTGTACCATACGGAATTGGTTTTTAGCTAAACCCAGTTGCAATAATTCGTGTTGTATTAATTCATTATTCTAGTGTTTGTGATGTACTAATTATTAATCTCTCTCTCTCTCTCTCATATGATGTAGTATTAAATTGAAGTAGGACCACTGTTGTTTGGACAACACTTTTCATTGTATAATGAACTCTTGAAATTTAACAGTAGCAACTGTAGTTAGTTTTTGCTCGGTAGTAAAGGATGGAGGAGGGGGGATAGTGGTGGACTTGGGGTTGCTGCTGCATGTACAGCGGGTTGCACAACACGTGTTGTGCATATCCTGGCCGTCTGTCGCTCAAGTGAAATCTGGGTCATCCATTCGAGCAACGGACGGTACGAATGTGCAGAGAACGTGCTGTGCAACACGCCGCAAAGCAGCATCCCCTCCTCTGGATATTGGCTTAGCTAACCAATCTACCTTTTGCGGACTGGACGCCCATGTCCAGCTGGACAACTTTGTACAAGACATGAAAGTGTGATGTTTTTCGTCAATAAAATCAACACTTAATCAGTGGCATGATTGTTTGGTCCCCGTAGTGAGAAACCTTTTTTCAGGGAAAATAATGTGCATCTTCATTCCTACCAACATTTTGGCAACGGAAGTGGTTATCATACGTTTCAGATCACCTGTTTCAAAACCCCATGTTCCTCTGTTGCAGGGGGGTTTGGGCCGTTGAGTGGTGAATTTTGTTTGTGTTTTAAAATGTGTGTGATCCAACGGCCCAAAACCCCATGCAACAGAGGGATTTTGGAACAGGGGATCTGGCTCATTTATCATATTTGTTCACAAATCAACCTAAAGGAAACAGGGTTTTACCAACTTTTCTTGCGTTATTTTTTTTTGAACAATAAAAAATAATATCCTAATCAATGGGCTCAAAGTAAAAACATCATAACTAAAAGAGATATCCCAACTAGGTTGGCACCTCTCCAATAGAAGATCATCTGCTACTTCCGGACCAAAGAACAGTTGGCAAGGTACCAACAATGAAATACATGCAGAAACTTCATAGAGGACAAGTCCTCTAGAGGAAGAGCAATAATTCACTCATAAAAGCAAGACCCACCAAAATGAAATACAGGATGAAATTCTCCTGATACACTATAATAACATAAAAATATAGTGGTGACGAATCTATATGATTCGGGGATAAAAATTTATTTTATATATAATAATTGTATTTTTTGGAAACCTTGTGGTGGCGGCAATTGTGGGGGCTCCATCCCTGAGCCCAATCAGGAACAATATTGACAATAGAGTTTGCAATCCCAAGTTTTCTTACGTATAGGATGTAACGTATGTGTTGGGTGTTTATCATTTAACTAGTCATCGTACATTTTTGCGTTATCTTTTGTTGAGTTTGCGTTATTTGCGTGCCAAGCAGCAACTGTTTTTGTTTTGTTTTACTCGATCTACAGCAATTGTTTGTCCTTCTTGACAACATTCAACGGTCAAAGATTGATGGTGATTTTGTCCATATGTTTGAAAGATGAATTGAACCGGTAACCAATAGTTTTGGTTAAAGCAGATAAAAACAAAACCGCTGGTTTTAATTAAAATTTTAGTTTTAGTAGTAAATGTTGGTTCTGATTTTACTAACACCCGAATCGAATCGCACCACACCGTAACGTTGCAGAAGTAGGGATGTGAAAAATCAATTCTATTATTTCCTGTGAGAAGAGAGTGACAATAATGAAGTGCACGAACTTCCCAAAAAGCCTCTATGGTAGGTGTGTAGTGCAAGAAAATAGGAGGCCCAAGGATTGCATAGCAATTCTGCGGGTGAGAAAAGAGCAATGCTATAAAAACACTTTCTTTTTTTCAAAACACACCTCAACATAAACGTATCCAAAACTGTTTTTTCTCTAGATCCATGAAAGAGATACAAAAATTAAAAAGACCAAGAGCAAAACGGCAAAACGCCAAACACCAGAGACCCAAGAGAAAACAAAGAAATGCAAGAAGCCAACCAAATGTGCATGGATCTACATACATTTAACACTCAGGGCTGACCCAAGATATTTGGGTGCCCTATGCCTAATCTAAAAATTGTGTCATAAACAATTTTTTCAGCAACAATCACAATACGAGAAAATTAAAAAAAACAATTATTCACTGATTGTTTAGCCTCTGAGCACGATAAACTAATTTGGTAAAAGGGATCCCAAAATGATTGTTAAGGACCTGAGCTTTACGAACTAATCATTCACTATCAAACAAAACCCTATCGAAACTAGTAAAGCCTAATAAACTAATCGTTCACTATTAAACAAAACCCTTATAAGTAATAAACTAATCGTTCATTATTAAACAAATCCCCTCCCTATTCATACAAGTGGTTTATGTAATTTGTGGTTGGCTAATTTGATTAGGTCTTTCGAATCAATTTTAGGATCCTTTATCATAATTATGTTAAAAATATATCGAAATATATGATTAACTAAAATCAGCCTATAAAAAAAAGTTTGTGGTGAGGGTTACAGAAGAAATGAAAGGAGTTGTGCTTTGTAAGTGTTCTGATGTTTTTCTCCAATCTGGGATTCCAACTCCGTGATTCATTTTCCTTTTACAAAATGTTAAGAAACCCTTGCCGTGGTAACCCGGGTCCAGCTGGGTATGGCGGTGTGTTCAGAGAGGATAGAGGTTTTTGGGTGCTCGGGTTCTATGGGAAGCTCCTTGATTGCATGAGTCTGGAGGCTGAATTTTGGGGCATTCTACGGGGTTTGGAGCTGGTACAAAGTCAAGGCATGGAAGCGCTGGAGATTGATTCAGATTCAATTGCTACTATTTCGCTCATCAATGAGGCCCCAGAGCATTCTCCCTTCTCAGTCGTCATCAAGGATTACAAGGCTCTCAGCTAGTACCGGATGCTCTTTGAAGCACATCTACCGAGAGGGAAACAAGGTGGCGGACAAGCTCGCCAACATGGGTGTTGACCAAGATTGCAAATGGGTGTTGCACATTTTTCCGCCGGATGTTATCACTCCCCTCCTCGAAGAAGACATGAGGGATGTGGCGTTTGAGCGGATGTAGTTTCTTTTAATTTCCTATATACCAAAAAAAAAAAAGAAACCCTTGTGAGTTGAGCAGTTAGTCAATGATGGGCATGGCCTGGTAGTGGGCCTAGTACAAAATTGTATTTATGACGTAGCGCGTCTGGCATTAGTGCGTTAGAATTTTAGATTGGGTCTAAAAGGGCAAATGCTCATTACAATTGTTTAGTCCTTTTTTAAAATGATGGATTAGGTTTTTTTATTTTTCTTATTGAGCTAGAAAAGATCCCTACTAATACTAAAAATCATTGGGGTGCTCCTATTTTTTGGGAGTTTTTTGATGCCTTGATGGCTGGGCTGGCCTTGTTAACAGTTCTAATCACAGTTGTGTCCAGAGAAATGTTTTAAGTGTTCCAAGTACATTGATTTAATCTGTCTCGGTAGTCGATCCGACCCGGCACGGTTTGATTCATCCGGCGGTCAGCTGCTGCGTTCCTCGGTTTTCCAATTCGAAAACCCGAACCAACTTACGATTTTCTAATCGTGCCATATATCATGCTCTATTGCTCTCCATGTCCGTCCATGAGCATCTCCAATTCATTAGGCAAATGTGCTCTCTATCTACTTTTCTTCACTTACACAGGTTTTTTGTCATCATAAACCATTAATTGCAGATTGTTTGTCACATTTTTTAAGAAAAAAAAAATTAAGAAAGAAAACCCAATCATGAACCAGTAAATTTTTCTCTTAATTGTTGGTTGTAAAGTGATGAATATTAGCCCGACTCAAGCTTCTCAGATATATGGGGCAAATGATGTTCCATTACTGTTGGGACTCTTGGGAGTTTGTACGATGCATAGATCCCATTACGGCTTGTACAACGACAAATTTGATTGGTGAGTAACAGCAGAGAGTTCATATCACTTGGACGGTTGGACCCAATAAATATTAAATGATCCATATCCACTTAAAATGCTATTATAAGTGGTGAGTCGCCCAATTGAATATTAAGGTCCAACCGTTTTTTTTTTAATTTTCAATGTGAGACTTAATGTTCACACATTTTAACAATAGCGATTCACAAAAGTATGAAAATTATGAAACTGCTTCCCACCATTCACGAGTCATGGGAGAAGTTCGTCCCGCGCCTCCAAGAACTGCAATTTGGTTCAAATTGTCTAATTTTTTTTCAATTCTTCTCAAATTAGAAACAGGGCCGGCCCATGCCCAAGGCCCAAGAGGCCTGGGCCTAGGACACTAAAAAAAACCCCCAAAATTGGGGCACTCCCATTACTTTTAATAGTATGCATGGGTATGAGTCTTTTATAGCCCAATAGGAAAATAAAAAGGTCTAAAACAATTGTAATGAACATTGGGCCTTTAGGCGCAAACTAAAACAAACCAAGAAAGGAAAAAGACTAGTTGAGATTGAAAACTAGTGAAATTGAAAAGGGTTTGTGCAGACTTAATCATGAATTTGGCATGAAAATGTTTTTCTAAACAGAGGGGATGGGGGACAGGAAAGCAGGGGATGGATTTGTTTGAATCTACGGAAATAATCAAAGCATATTGAACAGAAGAACTGAGAAGCATAGACAAATTGTAGAATTGAGAAAGAATTTTTGTGATGATCTTAACAGAAACCAACCCAAAAAAATTCATGAAAAGGTGTTGAAAACAGATCATGGAAAAGGGTGTAGACAGGAAAACAAAACAAGACAATGTATTAAAACAAAAGCAAAAAGAATTAGACCATATTCTTTTATTTTACGTTTGCACAGGGAAAAAATCAATGGAGTATTACAGACAGCGAGTGAGCGTTGCACATCATTTGGACTTTTTAGAGCTTGTTGATATTTTGGTTGCTCTTGCCGGCGATTGAGGTTATAATTCGTACTTTTTTCTATTAATACTCATTGCTGGAAAAAAAATTAAGTGTTCTATTCTTAGGGCACATTTTTTAGACTAGGCCTAAGACGTTCGAAATCCTTGGACCGGCCCTGATTAGAAACACTAATATATGTTTAAATTTGTAATTTAAACAAGCTTTTTTGCGAGATGGGTTTTCAGTACATAACAATAGAGAGTAGTCGTTGCATTCAACTTCACCCCTCGTTCATGAAATTTTATCCAAGAATTCTTCATGGCTTCGTGGGTTGATAAAGGCCATTACTCTTTCCCCATCCACATGTCGCTTTCCTATTGGCTATGGAGAGATTGACCATTATCCCTTCTTTTTCCTTGGAGGATATTTCAGGCCTCATCTTATGCCCTTTCACGTGCAACAATGTTAGCCAACTAACGCTTCATTTTCTCTCCCTATCCTATCAAATCTCAAGTTGGGGCGTCGAGTCTCGGCAATATGCAGCGCCTCTATGTTTCTGTGCTCAAGCCCCCCTCCTCTCTATCTCTGATCTGCAATTTGTGATGGTTAGGAAGAAACACAGAAAGAAATCCAATACTAATACCATATAGTCCAACCGAAATCCGAAGGGCCAGATTCGATTCGGTTTCGAAACAGGCCACGGGGCGAAAAATCGGATGCTCGTTTTCCAAACACGGAGTGGTCGGTTCGGGTGGCGAGTGGGTAGTAAGCCCGACCCAATTCGGCCCGTGCTCACCCCTCCAACTAGCATGTTAGCAGTCAAGGTTTAGTCTCTCACTCTCTCTTTTACTCTTTGATTATTACTGGAAAATGATTATTGTGTGTCGATTGAGTAATGTACCTATGTCTGGTAGAAAATTCAGAGAATGCTGGTATTATTTATCATTTTCTCTGAAAAATTGGTCACTGGGGCTCCTTGTGTTGTTTTGGCATTTGAATGTTAAGAGCAAGTTCGGCATTGCCATTTAGGAATTGTGGGGATTCTGGCCCCTGCCAACTTTCGATCTCTGTCGCTCCTCTCCACAATTAACGATTCTGATTCACAAATGAATTTTTACCGGTCAAAGTGCATTATTACAGATAATGCGTAGGCGAATCTGAACCGTTGACTGTCTAGATGGACAGCTAGGATGGATTGGCAGGGCCTGCAGACCCGCCCCAGGTTCAGCATTTAAGACGTCAAAGTCATAATTTGAAAATTATTTTAATGAAAGTCGAGTCCACCCGGTTTTATTTGTTGCTGTCATAGAATGACCTTGGTTTTTGTCATTTCTTTGCATTATCCAAGTCGTTTGATTTGCAATGGAACATGGGAGGTGTTTAATCGAATAGTCTTGATTAAGATTGCTTATCCAAGTCGTTTGATTTGCAATGGAACATGGGAGGTGTTTAATCGAATAGTCTTGATTAAGATTGCCACATGATACCAAATCTGCATAGCAACATTGTTGGAGTATTAATTTGTTAGTACTTTTTATTTCTATAGCAAGCAAAGATTAAATTTGATGAAGCCATTTGAGAACTAACGAATGGACTTTTACAAATGGAACATGACGGAGGATCTATAGTAAAAGGAAAATGAAGGTTTAGGGTTCAAATTGATATTGATAAAACTAACGTGGCCAAAACAAATCATGCTAATTACAAGAACCAGTGGTGTAATTTGCCCAAAACGAAAAGCGAGCAAATTGACCAATATGATTGCAATTTGTCACTTTCCTACGTGATTAACGAAAATGTTAGGGTCCAACAAATAAATACCTTATCAGAGGCGTCTGGGTTTAAGACTCTTCTCAAGATTAACTCATAAACTCCATCGTTAATTCTCCTCTGATGTACTGTCGAATGACAAAAAAATCAAAAATAAAAAAAACAAATAAATACCTGAAAATTTCTAGGAAAGATGAATGGATAATTGAGATTCGCATGATTAAGGTGGCGGAAAAGTTTCGTTTGCTGAATATTTTCGGAGAAATTTTTCCCAGATTCTACTACTCTTCTGCATGTTTCACATTTTTTTCCCTTATCAACTCCCAGAACCACTTTACACACATATTCAAAGTCGTATTTAATTGGGCATCATATTTAATGGGGGCATCCCCACACCACTGGGGGCCATGGTAGTCTGACCCCTCATACAGAGGAGTCTCCGATTTTTTTTTTTTTTTCCCTCCTCCTCCTCCTCCTCGAGTTTGGTCAAGTTTGGGGCCTTTGTGGCCCACAACAATTATCAAAATTGTCTACTTTGTAAAGCTTGTTAAGTACATTATCCATGCTCAAAAGTAGCTTGATATAAATTTGATACAGACATTAACAAAACATATAGTATGTAGTAGGAAATGGGATGGCCAAAAATAATTTGAAATTTAAATTGCCCATTTAGTACAAATTTGTTTTATTCATTTATCTATATAGATTTTTTTTTTTTTTTTGCCATAGTTTAGGAGGGTTAGTGTTAGTAGGTTAGTCCAAAGGGTGTCCATAGGCTATCTATAGAGATTTGATCGAGCTTAATTTTTGCGATGATGTCTTTCTGTATGAGCTTTACAAAGTGGATAATCTTGGTCATCATTGTGGGTCTAAGAGAGGCCCATAATGGCCCAAATTTGGACAAAACTAGATTGGAGCCTCTCTCGGGGCTCATACAACCCAACTATAGGACCCCTAAAAAATTTGAGTGTGAGGTGTGTTCAAATGGCTGCAATTATGAATTTTTCTTTTTCTTTAGTGGTATTTTAGACTTACAAAACTACGAGCATACCATTTTGGGTACGCCAACCATACACTAGACTACGTGAGACCTACTTTGGGGTATCTGTGAAAAAAATCAAATCAATTGATTGATTTAATTTTTCAACAAACAATTGTCAATTTGGGTATCCATGAAATGCACATAGAAAGTGCTAGGAGTTCATTGTAGTTTTTTTTATATGTGACGGGGGGTATTTGCAATTACAAAGAAATCAAGGGGTGTCGATGAAATCTGGCCACCTAAATAGGTGGTTAAACACGAAAAATACGGCCACATGGATGGTGTAGTGCACCTAACAAAAGTGGACCAAACAAAAGTATTTTAGAAAATCGGATTTATAACAAACTATTTGCGCGAAAAGATTACAACAAACTATTGGAGGTGCCGAACTGCCGATTGTCAGGAAGAAGATTAAAAGATCTCAATTTTAATCCAAAGTTTTGTTTCCATAAATGTTTGATTCAACTCTATTGTGGTCCTTGAATGAAAGCTAACGATAAATTATGTGGAGGTTAGCGATGGGATTAGTCTTGAAGGGAGTCTAGATGTTATCCATAGTCCTAAATCCCAAACGCGTCTGTCAAGGCTCGAATCCTGATTTTCCCTGTGAGAAAATTAGGAGATAACTGCTTAGGTTACGAGCCTTAGTTTCGATCAATTTTGTGAAAAATCAATTATTTAATAAATATCTAACCGACTTTTATTTCGTGTAACAACGGGTGGCCCGTGCTACACACACTCTCTCTCTATATAATTCTAATAATGATACATACACACACTTTCAACCACACACCCTCTCACATGTGGTGGGGCCCATGTGGGACCCACAGTGGGTCCCACCACATGTGAGAGGGTGT
>JAXBDA010005656.1:0-23609 GCA_036023075.1 Gaultheria prostrata
AGTTTGTGAACAGTGCATATATCTATTATAACTTGACACTTTTTCTATCAACACTCCAACAACACTCCCTATTTTTAATAAATTATAATATATGGGGGAAAAGTAAGAGAGAGACAAGAGAGAGAGAGAATGAAAAAAAAAGAAAAACAGCCGGCAAAGAGGGGGGGAGGAGAGAGAAAGAATAAAAAAATGGGTAGGGAGTGAATAGTGCCTCCCTAAATGGGAGTTTGGTTCCCTAAAATAGGGAGGGGTTTAGGGAGTTTGTTGGAGCCTAATATTGGAGTTTGGCTCCCTAAAATAGAGATGTGAGCCAATTTAGGGAGTTTGTTGGGCTTGTTCTAATAACCTCAATTGTGAACCCTCTATAATTTATATTTGAGATCAGAATTGTATAATTTGTCCGGAATATTGAGTTTGACCCTGTTCAGTTCCATCCAATTTTTTGTTGACTTTATCATAGTCCATAACGGTCATCGGAACTGCTCATTTCGTAACCCTCTCGAAAAGAAAATTAACTCAAAAAATAGTTTAAAGAAATATGGACGGAAAAATACGGTTTAAAACCTTGCGGCCAATTTTGTGTTGTTGAACGAAATAGATTTCTTAATCTAGCTTTCGTTACCGAATTAAATTGATTTTATTTAAATTGCATTTTTAAGAGAAAACTACAAAATAAATTGTTCCGATTATCTTTTTGAGCCCAAGGTCAGCTCACAAAAAAATAAACTAGATAGATTTTTTTTTTTTTTTTTTGTCATTCGTCATTCTTAATCTATTACATGGGGGAGGGAGAATGGAACTCGATTCCGGGTATTCTGGTAAAAAAAAACCTCATCCGCTTCTTAGCCAGTAGAGCCACAAAGAATTTCGTATGGGATGTAGTGTGGAGCATCCAAGAGGTCTACCGCATGAGCTAGCCACCGCTTGCAAACTAGACTAGATTTTTTTATTTTTTTTTCGCATTCGTCATTCCTAATCTATTACATGGGGAGGGGGGAATGAGACTCGATCCCTGAATGTAATATGGGACATCCAAGAGCTTTACCGCATGAGCTAGCCACCACTTGCAAACTAGACTAAATTGGACGGTAGAAAAATTGAATAGTAAAAACTTTGTTTTTTTTTTTATATAAATTAAAAGTAGAGCTTTATACCAATGGATATTGATGAGAAAAGATACTTATTTATTTATGCACCGGAATCCTCGCAAAGAAACCAGGGCTGATTTTAGCCGTCCTTTATTTTCTCTCCTTTTTGTGCTTCCTTTTGAAGAAAGAGGATTTACATGTAATAAAAGCACTAATTAAGGAGATCAAGAAGGGCCCTACCAAGTTAGTACTAATTAAAGACCCAAAGAGTGGACTCGGACCACAGATGGGGCCCACTCTCTTTTCGGCCCACAAATCATCCCCTGATATGCGCAATTGGGCCATTGGTTTATTTATTTATTTATTTTTTTCTACTTGTACAAGTCTTGTCACCTAACATATTTTTCTGTATTATCGTGTTTTGAATTTTATAGTATTGAAAAAGCTTTTCTTAACACTTATCAGGTTATTGAAAGCAACAATCTGCAAATCAACAGTCCAATCTTCAAAATAATCATGATTCATGGTTGTAATGATGGATGACACTGTGATAACATTTTTTTTTTGTTGAAAGGATAATTTCATAATTCAGAAATAACAAACCCATAATTCAGGAATAACAAACCTCCGTCCGGAACCCATCGGGATGTTTAGCTCTGCACTCCTCCCAATTTCCTTTCTCTTCATAGTACATTTTAGATTTTTTTTGTAAAATTATTGAAGATCCTCGCAAATCAGGTCAAATTTATAATTATGCATCTGTTACTTGTGTCCATATAGATCGAAAAAGAATAAACACAGTATAAAAAGAGTAGTACCCATGAGGGGTAAAGGAAGTTCCATGCAGAGAAAGAAACGGACTCGTGTCTGTAGTGAGCAATCGACGGTCCAGATTATCTTATATAAAAGACAAGTGTCATGTAAGATAATTACATTTAATCAAGATCGTTGATTACCGAACAGACGACCGTGATTGCTCAATACAATACAGAGGTTTAGCTCAGTACAGTCCCCTGAATCCAACGAAAACCTCCTTATGGAGACCAACAAAACCTAACAAAAAAAAAAACTGAAAGTAACATAAAAAAAAATCCCCACGCATTGGCACAGCTACTGAAAACCCAACAGATCTCTAACACACCACCACATGCAGCCACACTTTCTCGAAAACCACACCTACGTCGTCAGAGTCCCCCGTCGATCACCCCCACGAAAAACTTTGACCCTTGACTACCGACCCCTGATCTTGACGAGATCTCACTCCGCGGCTAGAGTCCGGCATTTGAAGCCCCAAGAATTCACGACAGAATATGAGCAGCGATGGTATTATTGTATAACTCTACCACACTGTTATCTGTCCTGAACCCATTAAAAAATATATTACTCCCTCCGTTCGGATTTGTTGGTCCGTTTTGGGGATTCTAATTTTTTTTCCACTACTTTTTGTGTACTTTTCTCATATTTTACTCTTTAACTTTTGGAAATGAACAAATATTATCGAACTTGAAAAAATATATTTGTGGACCAATAAATCCGAACGGAGAGAGTATGAAGATCATAACGGAGAGAGTATGAAGATCATAGCATAGCAAACTCCATCCATGGATTGTGATGTATAACCCTTATTGACCTTTTCAAAAGATTGAGGAATCATATTTATTACTTACAAATTGCATCACCTTATCATGTTTCCTTTCACATTCCCATAACGTATGATTTTATTTCAATCATATCATAGAACAAACAAATCTATGTAGTAGGACTCTTCTTGTTAATGAAAGTAAGTGGGTGGGCCTTGGGCCTCCCACGAGTGTGGTGGGCCCCTAGTATATCTATCTAAATCTTGACTTTATTCACCAGATCATGACTAAACGAGCCCTTAAAATCGTGACTTATGCAGCGGGTTAGTTGAGAATTTTTTGGTTAACTTGGACTAGACGTTTCCAGTTTTTTTTACCTCACTCGCTTACACGGCCCACCTGTACGGTACGTTGCGGACTGTTGTATCACGGCAATCTTAGGCTTTGTGTGGAATTACTTATGAAAAGCGAGGGAAAAAAAGGAAAACTACTTAAGAAGAAAAATGGAATAAAATAAGGGGGGAAATTTTGCTATTTCTACAACATTATTTAGCCGTTTTCTCTCGAATTGAATAAGGGAAGAGAAATTTTTTAAACTTTCTCTCCCTTTCCCTTCCTTTTTCCATTTTCCAAACAAAGCCGCAAACAATGTGAATTTCTTCTCATACCATGGTAGTAGATTCACACGTGGGTCAAGGTTGATGTTGGGCACTCCCACCTTAGATCGCTGCAGGGCGTCATTGGAGACTTACAGGTAAAAAAAATATCTTACATGTAAGATAATGTATTAATATGGACCGTCTAAAATACATCTGACTATCCAGATGACGCACTACATGAGTACAGGGCGCCTTAACAAGGAGTGCACTGCACTACAGCTCTCCCGTTTCCTTTCCCACCATTTTGGCATTAAAACCCCCAATTTTTATTACATGCTGAGTGAGTTTCCATTGAGGTATTTTTGAAATACAAATTATCAAATCAACAAGTCATTCTCTTCATATATCAATTGATTTGGTAATCTACAAATACTGAAAATTCCGTAAACTCACTATAAATATTCTTTGACATAGGGGCTGGTTGGATGTGTATGTCTTGTAATTATCTAAACATTTTTTCTTCGTCAACTATCTAATTTTTATTTTAGACATGCAGATTAGTGATCACATATATAATTCTTCAAAATGTCTTGAGCTCCCGCTATCAATCCTCATCTTGGCAGATTTTGATAGGTCAAGAATTGTTTCAAAGACACTTTTCACACTCGTACTTGCGCTTCCGCTTCAGCTCACACACACAAGCGAATTACGTGACTTAGCGTGTAGACACCCTTGGTAGATATATATTTTAAAATTTATCCTTGAAATCATACTTTGCTACTTTATTTTGTGATTCGAAGAAAAAGAAGTTATGGTAAACTCAATCAAATTCTTCAAATTTTGCTCTTGTTATTTTTCTTTTTGTGCTTCGCTACCGAAATTGTGTATTCAATCAGATTCTCTCAGAACAGAAACACCTTTGTAATAGGATTTGATACTTAAATAGGAGTACAATTCATATGTCCAATGTAAAAAGAGAAAAAACAATTTAATTCACTATTTCGTGCAAATTGAATAAATAGTCCTTGCCATTGCATGCGGTGATGAAGATGTCTCTCTGTCACATTTTTATCCCATCTTTATTTAACTTTAAAAACAAAGTACTAGTAGTATGACAAATTTCATTCACTATTTCGTGCGCTCCACATGTTTTCTCTATTTTTTTTCTTAATTTTTTTATTCTATTTTTTTTAAAAATGACCGGAAAAAGAAAACGTGTCTTTTACGGTTCGATTGTTGCATCTGCATTAGAAATTATGCACACCTATTATGTGGGTTATGACCTGTTTTTTAAATAATAAGCTAGAGAGAGAGAGAGACCATGCCTAATTAGCTGCAAGCTCAATGTCCCGCGCCCCGTGCCTAATGTCATGTTTTACTTTTACCCACTTTCGCAGATATAAAAATCCCTTTATTTTGAAAGGGGGCAAATTCTGCCTTATTTCCGGCTGCTTTTTACTAGCTTTGAGATTTCTTAATCAACTTTTACCGCTTTGATGTGTGGCTTGACTTGGGAGTCTATTGAACTTATCTAGTGATTTGATGTAGCTTTTGCTATAGTAATGGAGTATCATCTTCACGATTTTATATCTTGTGATTTGATGGAGCTTTTGATATAGTAATATCATCATCTTCGCGATTTTTATCGCACATTATGTATCGAGTGACTTCTATTTATGCATTGTTTGGAGGATATTGGTATCTGCATGATTAGACAACAAATGAGTTCAAAATTAACTAATGTGATTAGATTGATTTTATTGAGTGATTTGAATCATGTTGATGATATTACCGAAAGTCCTACCAATAACGCACTGTAATTCTGTAGGGTGTATATTGCACTTAAAACTCTGGCTCTGATAGATGTATCCCTACTTGCTATAACCTTGAGAAAACACAATCCAATCATCTTTTGTAGTATTCTTTTTGAGTAGTCAATAAATTTGATTCCCTAATGGATCAAATTGCAAACTCATATTTTTTAGAAAATCATTGTATCTTCCAATTTGTTTTTTGATCGGCCATTATCTTCCAATTAGTAAGAGATAATTCCAATTGGACCTCAATTTATCCGTCCAACAAAAATCAGCAATATATAGAAGGCAACAAGAAGGCTAATTATTGGGTACTCCCGAATTATCGTGTGGCAATATTATGTGGTACGCCTCACAGATAAAAGATTGACGCCATACTATGTGGCCACCCCTTGTCTCTCAACCATCTAATAAGAGTGAATGATAAGTATTCCTACCGGATGATTTATTGCCACGTAAATGTTGGTTGTACCATGTAGGCAATGTCATGTGATACTCCAGGAGCGTTGAATAGAACTCTATTCCGAAGGTATTGAAACAAGCATGTATAAGTTGTCTTTGAGTGATTATAGAGTACTCTTGGAGCACCGCCACGTGATGCTCCAAAGACCTTTTCACCACATATCGATGTAGAGCCACACATTTTGTGATGAAGCGCAACCAACATTTGGTGGAAAAGATCAGCACCACATGAGATGCTCTAAGAGCAAATAATAATTTCCCGTTATCTTTTAGTACCCATCTAAGGGCCAAAGAAAATCACTCAGTGCAATTTAAAGCCACTTTTTTTTTTTACTTTTGGATTATTCACTATAGTTAATGAAATTTGAACCTCAGCAATTTAAAGCGAGATAACATTTTGGCACATATAAAATTCAATATACAGTACTACAGAGTCAATTTACTGAAAACATTTTGGACGCATAATAGTCAAATCAATTGACATTGGTGATTGTATTGATCATCTTCTCAAGAATCATACTTTACTACTTTAGTGATTCTATACATGCCGAATTATATATTCGGAGACAAGAAATAAACCAAAAAAATAAAAATATTCCAAACATTTAACATCATGACACATCACATGACTCATTAGATTCAAAAGCTGTCAATTAAATGTAGAACATATTTGATCAATTTTAAATGAATTTTTTTTATTTAATCCCATAAAGAATGTAATACTAATTGAGAACCATTAAATAGGTTTAAAAACATTTACATTGCCTAATTTCATGTTAGGCAGGATTGTCTATATAAGAAGCTCGTAAATGTAAAAAGTGCGTGGAGCCGTGGACGCCATGAAACAAAAGTCTTAGAGCCGTCATTGTTAGTATTATATTATCCTTTATATATTAAAGTTAAAGAATGTGATATTCCTTTCTGGGAAGATATTTTTTTATTCACACGTATTTCTCTATATGCCTTATTTCCTTCCATGAAATTCTTCAAGTACTTTATATGAAGAAAGGATAGGTCACCATTTGTTTAACTGTTTTTAATCCAGAAATACATATGAAATAATTATTTACATTAATTCTTTATTAGTTTCATGTAAGAAAACCGATCACTAATATCGCGGCGGCGATGAAAACAAATAGTGTCCGACAACAGCGAGACATGATTTTGCTATAATCATGTCTTTTGAGTCGGGTAATGATTTCTTGATATCTCATCTGTCGATGTAACTCATATTGAATTAACTTAGATTATTTTTTTAATAAGTGAGTGTTTTGGAAAGACACACATGCGGCTCGTATGACTCAAACCTAGACTCTACAGTGATGGAGACGAGAATAGAAGTCGGAGGTTGCACCCGAAAACATCTATGTATGTAATACTTACCTTCAAAACATACATGTTGGGAGGTAAACCATCCATAATATCGAAAATAAAGTATACATAATTGACGCCAAAATTGAAATATCAACAATAGAAGTTGGAAATAATGGGTCGGCCTTAAGGGCCTAATTATTTTTCATTACTTAATATTCAAAAAAAAATACTAGATAATCAAATAATCATTATTCAAAAAACAAAAAAAGGAGCCCTGCGTCACGCTTTCTCCCTTAACGTGCACTACAACAAAAAGAATTTTAACACATTTTGAGGGATAAAGGGCATCCCTCTCAATCAATGGTTTGTAGCCTAGCGGTTATCTCCCGGTTCTCCCACAAGCGAGACTAGGGTTCGAGTCTTGGCAGAAGCGTTTGGGGTTTAGGGCTCTGGATAGCTTATAAACTCCCTCAGAACTAACTCACTAACTCCCCCACTAATCCTCCAGTGATGTATATCGAATGACATCCCTCTTTTTGTCGTGGCAAGTATAGAAAAACAGGGGATACAAAAATTTACATGCTAAACGAGAGTGAGCAAATAGAGTACCCACCTCTTAAAAATCAGAATTAGTCATTATAAAGAACAATATACTTTGTGACTTATAAACAACAAATTAAGGTTTTATTTCACTAACTTGATTTTTGGCTTTTCACGATTTTTGTGGTTTAAAAAACTAAAATTGACAAAATAACAAGCCTCATTAACCCAACTCTTCCTTCTTATTCTAGCATCTTGGTAAATTGAGGTGGCCCGTGCCACAATCCCTCCAAATAGTTCTGCCTCTGAGACTCCATAAGCTCAAACCCAATTGTCATTTATCTCCCAGGTGGTTATCAAGAGGATTGTTAACCCCAAGACTTTTGATGCAATCAAAATATAAAATGAAATCAGAAGATTCAAAAGAAATGGGAAAATTCCATTCAGGGGATGAACCTCAACTCAGTTACTTCCTCCGTCCCAAAAAGTTTGGCCTACTTATAAATTTCAAAATTTTATGTACAATACAAAATATTATCCAAAATTTGTAACTTTTTAAGTTTGCCCTTCATTAGTTGACTCTAATAAAATAGGAGTTAATCAAGTTTTGAATTTAAATTTTTTTTTCTGAAAAGCGAAAAGTCTTGCCGCTAGTGTAATCAGAGAGGTTTTTCAAAATTTTAAAATGCACTTTAAATTTTAAAATTTTCAATTATTTTTCTTTTGGTCTCATTATTTTGATTGTTAAAAGCATCTCAAGGGCAGAAATGAAATTTACCGACTTTCTTTTGTTGAAAGTTCTAGAGCTCGCGAAAAAATATATCCCAAATGCACACCACACTAATATATCCCAAATGCACACCACCCCTCTCAACTGTCAAAAAATATTTTGGACGTTCTGAATGTTTTACAAACTATTCGTGCAAAGAGTTTAAACTATTCACACAAATAGTTTCTTTAAAATTCTGAACGTCTAAAACGATTTTGGACAATTGAGATGAGCTAATGTGCATTTGAGATATATTAGTGTGGTGTACGCATATCATTTTTCAAATGGAAACTAACACGGTCGAATGATTGACAAATTTATGTTCGAATTTGTTCATTTTCCTTATGTTTTGTAGAATTTTCGGACCGAAAGCATCGAATCCTCCCCCAACTTTGACTGGACCCAGAAATTGAGAAAGACACCGAGCCCCCCATCTCTTCTCTCTCTCTTCCACAGAAGAACACAAAATTGACACACACCCACTCACTCCTCTCTCTAGACTCCAATTTGTTCTTTTTCTATTCTATATTCCCATATGTCACTTTACTTCCCCTTCTACCTCCCTTCTCTACCTTGTTCATAACCCACCTTCTCTCTCATTCACAATACAAAATCTGCTGTAAAATCCCACATCCTGCTGCTGTGCTTTTGATGCCCACCCAGTAATTTTTCCCACGATTCAGAAGAAACCCTTTTCACGGTATGCAGAATTACAGCTTAATTTTTACTCTCCCAATACATATACAGTATATACATTAAACATGCATCTATTCGCTTCACCCGTTTCTTGTGACAAAGCCCGACAAATCTGAACATCGTACCTGTACCAAAATTACTACCTTCGCATTAATCTGTCGAAAACGACGAACCCTGTTTTTTTTAGTACTCTGTTTGGTGCCTCCGTTAACGGTATGGTATACAAACACAACTGCTACAAAAAAGCTTCATTTTTTTTTAATATGCTCAGCACATATTTGATTCTATTCTCGATTTTTTTATTCTGGGTTTTTGCATATATATCCTCACGATTGTCCATTAATTTTTTAAATGAGCAGGTTTTGAAGACCCTTGTTTTTTCTTGGCCTGCTGAAGTTGCAGTATGTGGAGAAAAGATTCTTCAACCCACCAAACAAAACAGGCGCAACAAAAGTAAAAAAGAGCTTATTTTTAAGCATTGTGTTTTATGCAGTTGTTGTGTGGTGTTTGACATCACACAACAATGGAAGTAGCAGTAATGGAATCGATTTGCTCTCTAGTTTTCATCTTTCTCGTCATCACTTTTTCCTGTACAAACGCCATAGAATTATCTTCCCAAAATGACGATGTATTGGGCTTAATTGCATTCAAGAAGTCGTCAGTCGAATCCGACCCAAACGGTTTGTTAACCAATTGGGTCTCCGGTTCCTCCACCCCATGCTCGTGGACCGGCGTGACCTGCGTTAACGGCCGAGCCACTGCGCTCGACCTCACAAACGCAGGTCTCATCGGTTCCCTTTACCTTGACAAACTCATTGCCTTACCGTACCTTCTCCATATCCGTCTAAGTGGCAACTATTTCTCCGGTAATCTTACCTTTCAACCGTCCAGTTGCCGTATCCAAACCCTTGATATATCTCTCAACAAGTTCTCAATACCCTTGGATTTATCCTGTGACAACCTCGTGTATCTAAATCTCTCTGGAAATTCAATCCCAGGTGGTAGTCTTAGAATTGGGCCTAATCTCTTGCAGCTTGATCTCTCTTCGAATCGTATTTCGAAAACATCTCTCTTGGTTGATTCTCTCTCCAACTGTCAGAACTTGAATCTCATCGATTTCTCAAGTAACCAAATGACTGGAAACCTGAGTTCCATTTCATTTTCTTGTAACAATCTTGATACTCTAGACCTCTCTAGTAATCTCTTGTCTGGCGAGCTACCACGGTCCTTTGTGTCTCAATCTCTCCAAATCCTCAATCTCTCGAACAATAGCTTTACCGGGAGCTTCTCTAGTCTTGAATTTGGTACGTGCTTGAATTTGACAAAGCTCGACTTGTCTCATAACAGCCTGACTGGTACTGATTTCCCTGTTAGTTTGAGAAACTGCCAGCTTCTTGAGGCGGTTGATGTCGGTTACAATGTGATGAAGTTAACAATTCCAGGGGTGTTTTTCGGAAGCTTTAAACGGTTGAGGCAGCTGAATTTGCCTCACAGTGGGATTTCTGGAGAGATTCCCTCGGAATTGGGACAGATTTGTGGCACCCTTGGGGTTCTTGATCTTTCCGGAAACAATCTTAGTGGTGGGCTGCCTTCAACTTTCGCGGCTTGTTCTTCACTGTTCAGCCTTAACCTCGGTTACAATCAACTGTCGGGCGATTTCCTTGGACTGATAAGTTCTCTTCCAAGTCTCAAGTATCTCTCTCTCCCCTTCAACAATATAACTGGTCCTGTGCCACTGTCATTGGCAAATATTGCTCAGCTTCAAGTGTTGGACCTCAGTGCTAATGCTTTAACGGGGAATGTACCATCTGGGCTTTGCTCGTCATCCTCCACCTTGGAAAGGCTTTACCTTCCGAACAATTATCTAACAGGAAAGGTGCCATCTGAGCTTGGAAACTGCAGGAACTTGAAAACAATTGATCTTAGTTTCAATTATCTTGCTGGTGAAATCCCTTTGGAAATATGGAGTCTGCCAAATCTATCAGAGTTGGTAATGTGGGCTAATAACCTCACAGGGGAAATCCCAGAAGGCATTTGTAACATTGGAGGAAATCTCCAGACTCTGATTCTCAACAACAATCTTATTTCAGGAACCCTTCCAATCTCCATTGCCAACTGTACAAACCTACTTTGGGTTTCCCTCTCAAATAACCGTCTGACTGGAGAAATACCATCTGGTATTGGGAATCTTGTTAACCTCGCTGTCCTTCAAATGGCTCTCAATTCTCTGACTGGAGAGATCCCAAAGGCGTTAGGTAATTGCCGCAGCCTCATCTGGCTGGATTTGTTTAGCAATAACCTCACTGGTCCAATCCCGCAAGAGCTTGCTAACAATTCTGGACTTATTTTCCCTGGAAGCATTTCCGGGAAACAGTTTGCGTTCGTGAGAAATGAAGGTGGGACATCTTGCAAAGGCGCTGGAGGACTAGTCGAATCCAAAGGTATTAGGGCAGACAGACTGGAAAGTTACCGTATGGTACACTCTTGCCCATCGACGAGAATCTACACTGGGGTGACTATGTACACATTCCCCAGCAATGGCACCATGATTTACCTTGATCTCTCCTACAATTTCCTGTCAGGAACTATACCGGAGAATTCAGGCTCAATGACCTTTTTGCAGGTCTTCAATTTAGGGCACAACATGCTAAGTGGAACCATCCCATCCAGCTTAGGGAACTTAAAGGCCGTTGGGGTTCTCGATCTCTCTCATAACTATCTAGAAGGACTCATTCCAGGGTCATTGGGCAGTCTGTCATTTCTAAGTGACCTTGATGTATCAAACAACGATCTCACAGGGCTTATCCCTTCAGGCGGTCAGTTAACTACTTTTCCAGCTTCCAGGTATGCCAATAATTCTGGTCTTTGTGGTCTTCCCTTGCCTCCTTGTGGATACCGAGGTGAACCCAACCATCCGCAAATCCTTTCGGTCTCTCGCCATCACAAGCAAGAAGTGGCTGCATTGACGGTAATGGGCATTGGGGGCTCTGTTTTGTGTATCATCGTGCTTCTATTTGCCCTTTACAGGATAAAGAAGCATCAGAAAGAGAAGGAGAAGAGAGAGAAGTATATTGAAAGCCTTCCAACTTCCGGTAGCAGCAGCTGGAAATTATCCAGTGTTCCCGAGCCACTGAGTATCAATGTTGCGACATTTGAGAAGCCTCTGAGGAAGTTGACTTTTGCACATTTGCTTGAAGCTACCAATGGATTCAGTGCCGATAGCTTGATTGGTTCCGGAGGGTTTGGTGAGGTGTACAGAGCCCAGTTGGGAGACGGCTGTGTTGTTGCAATCAAGAAGCTTATTCATGTGACAGGTCAAGGAGATAGAGAGTTTATGGCGGAAATGGAAACCATAGGGAAGATCAAACACCGAAATTTGGTACCCTTATTGGGTTACTGCAAAATTGGGGAGGAGAGGCTTCTTGTCTATGAGTACATGAAGTGGGGAAGTTTGGAGTCTGTTCTTCATGAGAAGGCGAAAAATGGGGGATCAAAACTTGATTGGGTGGCAAGAAAAAAGATTGCCATTGGGTCTGCTAGAGGATTGGCATTCCTTCACCATAGCTGTATTCCTCACATTATCCACCGTGACATGAAATCTAGCAATGTGCTTTTGGATGAAGATTTTGAAGCCAGGGTGTCTGATTTTGGTATGGCGAGATTGGTGAATGCACTTGACACTCATCTCAGTGTGAGCACTCTCGCGGGGACTCCTGGTTATGTTCCACCGGAGTACTACCAGAGTTTTAGGTGCACAACGAAGGGAGATGTCTACAGTTATGGTGTTGTACTATTGGAACTTCTCTCTGGAAAGAGACCTATCGATCCGTTGGAGTTTGGCGATGACAACAATCTGGTTGGGTGGGCAAATCAGCTTCATAAAGAGAAGAGAACTCATGAGATACTGGACCCTGAATTGATTTCGCATGATTCTGGTGCTGCTGAATTGTTTCAGTATCTAAGGATTGCTTTTGAGTGTCTAGACAGCAGGCCTTTTCGGAGGCCAACAATGATTCAGGTGATGGCCATGTTTAAAGATCTTCAGACAGATTCAGAAAGTGATGTTCTTGAAGGCATCTCACTGAAAAATACAGTAATTGAGGAACGCCAAGAGAAACAGCCTTAGTTGATGGCATTTGAGTAAAATTGGACTGAAAAAGTTTTGTTCACGCCAGTTCGCCTGTTCATGAACTGCGATTGAAGCGATGGTTACAGAGATTTGAGCCTCTGAAATTGGAGATGGGGTTTTTTGTTCTTCACATTCTGCGTACTGTAAATAATGATACACCGAAGGAGATAGAAGTTATGGAAAAGGGTAGCGTGAACAAACGATTGGGATCTTCTCTGTTGCTTAAACTGGATTTGCTTCATCTTTTTACTTTCTCCAGTCATCTTGTCTAGTGGTAAGACTAAGAAAATTTGTTCCTTTTTCCATTTGCTTCTGTTTCCTGTCACAATTTTGCTACCTGTATCTTAAACTTTGTCTGCCGCAGTTTTTAATAGCTAATGTTAGTACGGAGCTGCAAATTTGAGCATTATATTATCTATACTTGTGTAATGTTCTGTTCTTTTAGGCGGAGTAACTTCTTTGATAATTGTTAAGGCTTAGGTGATTCAAGGGTTTGATTTTCAACCACATTTCATAATTATGTGCCAGTTTCAACTCTCGTAAATCGTATAGGTATACCAACGATAACAGTTTCCATCCCCCCCTCCCTCTTCTCTATATTCCTGCATTAAATTCCTCTGTATGGTTGTGGACCTTGTGGTAATCAGCTGTCGTACATAGATGTCACCTCTTGTTCTTGTGGCAGATTAATCATATCTGCAGAATATCCTCTTTGAGTTATATGTGTGCTTCAAATTTCTTTCCGTGATTGTTGTAGTTAGCCATTATGCAGTCATCTCTTGCTCTGGTGGTATTAACAATCATGCTAACAGAAGAAGTCTCCTCTCGGTGTTTTATGATCTCCGTCGATCTCTGTCGACGGCCTTAAGCACAAGAAGTATGCAAAATGGAATGCAATTTGGCCATCGTAGAATGTGGCCAAAAGGGGGTGATTGACATGGACTCAGATTTGTGATCTCTGTGGAGTTGAGTCTCGAATTCTCAGGTCTGTGATCATCATCAGAATGTTTCATATTACTATTTGAAAGCTTTCTTGTTTTGTCTTTACATTTGGTTATCTGGATGTTGCAATGCTTGTCTGCAGAGACACAATTTGATGTCCTTCTAAATGCATATCTCGTCTTATCTGCTGGTAGTTTAGAATGCTGTCAAACCTACTTTATATGATTTTGCTGGTGCTGTTTGTCTTGTGATTACTGAGTGCTGACAGTCTTTAAGATCTGTAATACTACAACGCTTCTTTTCTTAGCAACATTGACTTGTTAATGTTCTATATTGATGCTTATGCTAGATCAACACTGATCGAAAATTCTGACCTCCGACACTCCCCTCACAGCTCAAGCCATTGAACAGCTATTGCATTGTCACACACACAATTCCACTCTTCCTTCACGCAATGATATTGACTTAAGTTTTGTGTATGAAGTTTTTTTTGTTTTGGTTTTTGTGTCCACTTATCTTTCGGAAGTATATGTATGCACCTGCTTGGAAGTTCGATACCCTAGTGCCAATGACGTACAGCCTACTGCCGTCAATAGAAGCCGAAGATGTGGGCTTTGAGCTTTCACCCTGTTTTTCCTGCTTCAAGTGTACTGGGGAAATTGACTTGCAAAAATAAGTTGAGCATAATGTATAACAAGATGAAGCTTTCTCAAATTTTACTTTCTGCATACTGTGGTGGAATGTCTTGGTTGCTAAACCTTGTGATTGTCATGATGTTAAGAGAAGTGTTAAAGAGTTAAAAAGTTAAGCTGTTTGGTTTCTCCCATGTATTTTTCATAATGGTTTTGAGGTAATGATTAGAAATAATTTCCTTGATCAGTAAGATAAGATGTTTGGTGTACCCTGATAATTATGCTACCCAAATAATTATGCTGATAAGATGCATGATTTTTTTTCTCTTTGGGTAATTATAATGTACTCCCTCCGTCCCTTTTATAGTGTGTATATTTCCATTTTGGGCTGTCCCTTAATAAGTGTGTTTTGAAAAGTTAGTGGGTACATTTCCTATTTTGCCCTTAAAATTAGATTCCTTTTAAAAAAGTTAGTGGGTATTATTATATAGATAAAGATAAGTAATGTAAAGTAGATGTAAAAGTTGATGTGAGAGAAAAATAGTTTAAATTCACAGAATACAAACTTAAAAAGGGACGGATGGAATACCTGTTTCCCATTTTCGCGTCACGTAATAATATTCCAGGAATTGTAGGCTTTTAACCATTGGTCAAAATCTATATCATGATAGATCATCATTGCATGCTTAATCATGATATTATTTTTGCTATCATTAGATTTTATGCTAAAGATCATTTGGACTATTATCCTGGCTAACTTTAAGTGCATAAACCTATATGTAATTATGTATGTATAGAAATATCTCAAAATTACTAGTCCTATTTCCATCAATCATCTAGACATTCATGAGTAAAATAGCACTCAACATCGCGTCAAATCACAATCCGTATTAGGTGGGACAAGTTTAACATATGGTGACAGAAAATTAAAGATGTGCATTGCGGCCAATGTATCCCCAAGAGGCTAACACAATGATGACGATGTGTTACTTTGCGACTAAGGGTGCTTGAATCGTTGCGCAATCAAGTGAACTTTGTTATGTGGTCAATGATGACGACCCATGTGGTTTCGTATTCAAATTTCCTCTCGTGTTGGTTGGTTTTTGTTACTTTATCATTCTCATTATTTTGGTTTTACTCAAAATCACGGTGGTCTTGCCTATAGATTGCAGAAATCTATATAAAAAAAACTTGCCCTTTTTTTGTGCATAATTTGGCAGTCTATTTTATCTTCCACTGTCAATAGATTGGGTCTTCCTTTCTTGACCTTTTTGTTGTCTTTGGCAAATAATCACGCGGGCTACCTGAGTGAGCCGGCCTTGTACTTTACCCATTACCCAAAAGCTTCCATCAAGTTGGGTTACAAACTCAACATCACGGAGATTCCAAGGGAGGCCCATTTCGGCTTAATAATCATGCTGGATTAAATTTTTTTTTTTTTGTCTTTAGTCAATTTTTTTTCTCGCCTCAACTTTTTGTAGATAATTAGTTTATATTGACGAGAGGAATCTAAAAAGATCGAAATCTTACCAAAGTTTACTAAAGTAAAAAATTATCTAAAACGTACATATACTTTTTAGGTTATTTTTGTCTTTAATAAAAAAAAATTAGTTTGATTCATATTTTTGTGCTTTTCTGTTTCATCTTATTGAGGCGAATTAAGCATTCATAAAAAAATTTGACGCAAAGGAAACGAATACAAAAAAAGAAAAAAAATGGAAACGGAGTTAATCCGGCTTAGTTATTAAGCTAACGAAGGTGAAACCGGATTTGCAACCCCAACAGTGACCCAAATCCAGGGGAGAAAATAGTAGCCAAACGGGGGAGTAGCGTGGGCCCGGAATTACAAATCCGGGTATTGGACAAATGCGGGTGCCAAATCCGGCATTCAAACAGGGCATTATTGAGTTCATGATTTATTTTGAATAGTTTTGTCTTTAGTGAACTTTTTAAAGATTTTGATCATAATTTTTTACTTTTTAAATTTCTCTCGTCGAGACCAACTAATCTACAAAAAATCGACGCGAAACTAACAAAGGCGGGAAAAATTTGAATAAGGACAAAAAACAATACTCCATCCGTCCCTTTTAAGTGTCCACTATAGGAAATTGCATTTTCAAACTCCCAAAAAATATAATTCTTAATACCAAATTAAAGTGGTGCAAACAAAATTTAAAAAAAATCTATGGAGATACATTTTTTTACACTCAAGAAAATACATCTAAGACATTTAAAAAGGGCGAGGGAGTATGAGCCAAAAAACCCCTTAGTATGGAAAACATGGAAGTGCCCATTTTCATTAGTACTCCCTCCGTCCCTTTTTAAGTGTGTTACCTGTGAATTCCAACTATTTTTCTCGCACATAAACTTTTAGTTTATCTACTTTCCATTATTTACCTTTATCAATATAATAATCTCAACTAACTTTTTAGAAAGGAATATACTTTTAAGGGCAAAATATAGGAAATGTATCCACTAACTTTTCAAAACACACATTTATTAAGGGACAACCCAAAATAAAAATGTACACACTATAAAAGGGACGAAGAGAGTACTTGAATAGCTACATGAAATAAACAAATTGGTCCTTTATTTTCTGTTTCGATCGCTAGAATTTGAAGATTTATAAGAAATTACTTTCTTGCGACTTGATCCGAAAAATCAAACCTTGATCATTCTATAGAGTATAGAGAACAAATTGGTCCACTCCAATTTCCAAGCTACCAAATGGCCTCAAAATCATTTTATTCTCCTTTTATCTTTTAAGGACACTTTACACGGCATCCATTGCTTCCTTGAGTCTCTCTCTCTCTCTGGACCTGAAATACTCATTCTTGTGAGTACTTGTTTTATGGTCTTAAGGTATCGTCACATATTGCCCCAATACATTTAGGGGTCGATTGGATGAAACAGTTTTCCACCCACATCAGAGGTGGGTCCCTCTCTTTGCCTTGGTTTGGCACACCACTTTTGCAACCTTCTAAACTAAGCCCCCTTGATGATTATCCAGGTGTAGGGGGCTTGAGGTTGATAATTTTTGGACACCCTTTGAGCTGTCTAAAAATTAACCGGCCGAATAAGGGATATCTTATCCCCCTTCTCTCCCATTTCAATTATAAAACAACATTATCCCCTCATTTTATTGTTCACCCAAACCAAGTACTATTTGTCCCTTTTTTTTTTAATACCTCATCCAAGCCAATTACTTTTTATCCACCCTCTATGGAAGTCACATGAATGTGGGTCTACCCTCTATAAATAATACCCCTTACTATCTTATCCCCTTCCATATTTAATCCACCCAAAACTTATCCCCGCATGCAATCGGGCCCTTGGTATATTCTTATGAAGTTCAGTGCAATGTGTGGTGGATAATGGCGTTGAGGCAATATGTGGAGATGGCCTCCGTTGCAAAGTGGGGTTGGATAATGGTAATGAGACACTGACCACGTAGAAGTGTCTCAAGACCATAGAATAATTGGTCCATCCTTGGGACGCCAAAGAGTTCAGAAATTAGAATTTAGCACCATCAAAGATTAATGTCATGGTTCATTGATTGATTTGTTGGAAAATGAGAGCTATTAGTTTAGGTGTAAAAACAAACAAATAATTATCTTCCAAAGTAACTTGTCTTTTTCTTCTTAGAAAAATTAGCAAGAAACTGAGAAAGGATTATGAATACTAGGCACTTGACACCATATGTCAACTTCAGATAATTTTGATCTAAGATCGACACAAACGATTGTCAAGAAATGAGGTTGGAGCTTCATGGACCATGGTACAGTCCAAAACTGATGATAGTTACAGGATATTGAATAAGTGGAAGTGACTTATTTAGTGTAACTGGGTTGATGTATTGTGAGAGAGCGACTTATCTCGTAAATTACAATACGTCAATTTTGTGAAACAACCCCTGAGTTAAAAAAAAAAAGGATTAATTTTAGGTCACTCTAAGGATAATTGAATCAACATCCTCAAGTGTTAATCCGGTTGGTTAGTGGATTTGCTCTATACACATGTAACACAATTGTTCAGGGTTCAATTCTTGGGGTCAGGTCACATAAAGTAATTTACTGTGAATCCCTTAATCCGGCGTGGGTGATCTGTCCTTGACTGGACCAGAGAGGGGATCAATCAAGAAGCGATAGTCCGAACACATCTGACCGTCGAACCAAAAAAAATAATAGTGCAATTCATTTGAAGAAGTTGACATGCGTTGAGTTATTAAAAAAGTCATTTGAAGAAGCCTGAAAGGCTAAAACTACAGGTATGAGGCTGCTTGACTGAGGGGTGTTCCGCTAAGTAGTTTTTTGGTTTTTTAGTTTTTTGGGTCTTTAACTAAAACTTGTTCCACTAAGTGGTTTTTTGGTTTTTTGGATCTTTAGTTTTAGTTTAAAACTAAAACTTGCTCCGCTAAGTGGTTTTTTGGTTTTTTGAGTTGTGTTACAAAATTACCAATCTGCCCTCGTACCCTAATAACTCCTAAATGCTTGCTTTTTTTAAAGTCATGAGACACACGAACGTGAATGGGTACAGAACTTCCAATTTTTTTTTGCTAATCTCATCTTCTCACAGGTTTGTCTTTTAATAAATTTTTTAGATGATTAAAAAATGAAAACAAGTTGATTTGCTTCCGTTATAAATTTTTTTTGACAGACGTATAAAGGGAGGGCAAATTTGTAATTTTATATTAGTAGGACGCGTTTTGGCTGATGATACTAATTGTTTTTTTTTAAAAGGTTAGGCTCCGTTCCACTAGCTCAAAAAGTCAAAAGCTAGTTTATTACGCTTTTCGAGACAAGTCATCCCCTCACAATACATCACATAAAAAATCACAAAAAGCCAATGCGTTTTTCGAGCTCTCACATAAAAAAGCCAAAAAGCCAAAAAACTAAAAAACCCAAGTTAGTGGCATTAGTGGAATGAGTTGGTTTTTTTTGGGTAGTTTTTTGTTAGCGGAATGGAATAGTTTTTTGTTTAAAACAAAACTGGTTTTTTTCGGGTAGTTTTTTGTTAGTGGAATGAAGTAGTTTCTGGATTAAAACTGCAACTAGTTTTTTTTTAGTGGAACGGGGAGTCACTTATTACAGAGAGGATTTATGATATACAGATACTCCTATATGAAAACAAACTAATGACTTAATCATTCTCCTAAATTTTTTATCTAATGACTTTTCGTTATGTTTTTTATTTTTTGCTTAATTTTTTATTGTTTTTTAATTTGGATTAACTATTCGTATCGACGAGAGGAACCAAATTTTTTTTAAAATGTGGGCCGAAGTTGAAAAAAGTTTATACAAGATGATACTTTAGACAAAAAAGAAAAGAAAAGAAAGCTATTTGGTATTCTTTTTGTCTTTCTTTTTCCCTTTCCGTCTTGAGTGAACTTTTTTTGCTTTGGTCATAATGTTCTATTTTTAGACTCCTCTCACCGAGACGAATGATTAATCCAAAAATATAACACGAAGCAAACAAAAATTCAAAAAAGACGAACAAAACATAAAAACAAAAAAGACAGAAAAAAGTTTTAGAATAATGGTGAAAAACCAAAATTACCCTTGCAAATCAAACGTTAACTGTCCACACGGCTTGTTTTGGTCGGCCAATCAAAGTGGGCCGTGGCCTTTATTGCCTTATTATTGGTTTTGGAAACCGCCAAAAAGCTCAGCTCAAAAAAACCTTTGGTAATTGGTATTGATAAAAGTACTCCGCTGAGGGATAATTATCGAAAATTATTTTTACAACCCATTTTTAAAATATAATTGGAATTTATAAAGAAGTCTTTGTTCTTTACACTCACATATTTGAGCAATCTTATTTTGTGCATAATTTTTTTATCAAAAATTATGAAATATTTGAGTAATCTATCCTAGTATTGATAAAAGTACTCCACTCAGGGATAAGTATGGAAAATTATTTTTACAACCCATTCTTTTAATATGAATTGCAATTTACAAAGAAGTATATGTCCTTTACACTCACATATTTGAGTAATCTTATTGATAAAAGTACCCCACTAAGGGTTAATTATGGGAAATTATTTTTACAACCCATTCTTTTAATATGAATTGCAATTTACAAAGAGGTATTTATCCTTTCCACTCACCTAGCTATTTGAGCAATCTTATTGATAAAAGTACTCCACTAAGGGTTAATTATGGGAAATTATTTTTATAACCCATTCTTTTAATATGAATTGCAATTTACAAAGAAGTATCTGCCCTTTACACTCACATATTTGAGTAATCTTATTTTGTGCATAATTTTTTATCAAATATTATGAAATATTTGAGTAATCTATTTTGGTATTGCTAAAAGTACTCCACTAAGGGTTAATTATGAGAATTAGTTTTACAACCCATTTTTTTAATATGAATTGCAATTTATAAAAAATTATCTGTCATTTACTCTCGCATATTTGAGTAATCCTATCGATACAAGTACTCCACTAAGGGTTAATTATGGGAAATTATTTTTGCAACCCATTTTTTTAATATGAATTGCAATTTACAAAGAAGTATCTGTCCTTTACACTCACATATTTGAGTAATCTTATTTTGTGCTTCTTCTTTTTTATCAAGTATTATGAAATATTTGAGTAATCTACTTTGGTATTGATAAAAGTACTCCACTAAGGGTTAATTGTGAGAATTAGTTTTACAACCCATTCTTTTAATATGAATTGCAATTTACAAAGAAGTATCTGTCATTTACACTCACATATTTGAGTAATCTTATCGATAAAAGTACTCCACTAAGGGTTAATTAATGGAAATTATTTTTGCAACCCATTCTTTTAATAGGAATTACAATTTACAAAGAAGTATCTGTCATTTACACTCACATATTTGAGTAATCTTTTCGATAAAAGTACTCCACTAAGGGTTAGTTATGGGAAATTTTTTTTACAACTCATTCTTTTAATATGAATTGCAATTTACAAAGAAATATATGTCCTTTACACTCACATATTTGAGTAATCTTATTTTGTGCATAATTTTTTTTTATCAATTATTATGAAATATTTGAGTAATCTATTTGACACTCACATATTCGAGTAATCTATTTTTGTGCAGTTTTTGAAAAAAATAATTAAAATGTTTTGAAACCTTTTGTTTATTAATTAAAAAAAACCAGAGGATGTTTTTATCATAGACTAAAATTATAAAAGGAAGGAAGAACTACAGATCAACATAGTAGTTATAACTGGGGAAATAACTTTTACAATTCAATTTTTTTATAAATGTGTTTCAAAATTTGTCTTTGGTTATACTTTAAAATATGATTGTGTATAAATAGAAACCTTTATAAAACTGTAGAATATATTTATGAAAATATGAAGTGCAAAAAAATTAGAGTTAATTAAATATTCATCCTAATGAGTCATACCATATCAATTCCACTTAACCAAAATCAAAAGAAGCTAGGTATGAACCATCACTCATGAGCTATGAAGCACGGGTACTTGTAAGACCCTAAAGTACCCGAACCACGTATCAGTACTTCACGGGTACTTCAAAATATGTATTGGGTACTTTAAACCGGGTACTTTTGAGTTTATGGGTACTTCGTTGGGTACTTTTCTAGGTACTTTTGGGCCTATTCGTAAAGTTTTCAAAACTTTAGGAATTTTGCATGGAAAAAAATTCAAACGTTGGCCTTAATATGTAAGAACTCCATGCGATAAATTCATAAACTCGAGACCATGACTCGATCTTCCTCCAGCGACTGTGACTCCTCCTCCTCCTCCTCTCTCTCTCTCTCATTGTTTCTGTTGCCTATTCTCTCTCGATATTATGTCAAAATCTATTCTTTTATTTTATTTTATTTTGTAGATGGGTCTTGAAATATCTTTTACTTTCCATCTTGTTGCATGCACAACAATCAGGCTATTGCACTTTATTTCATAGGTAGATAAGTCCATCAAACAGTATTGGTTCAACTCCCAGTGCTATTAGCTTTTGTCGTCTTGATTCTATCTATAAAATATGTTATACTTGTTATATATATCCAATGAATCATGCCAAAATTGTAAGAAGATAAATATAAAAAATTGTTGTACCCGTACCCTACTTTTTTGAGTTGTTGTCGTATCTCATACCAGTATCTGTATTCTGTACCAGTACCTATGCTTCGTAGCCCATGTGCATAGTAGATATGACTACATAAAAGTACTCTCTTGAATACGAAATCTAGACCTATTCAAAGATGGAAGGTATCAAGAAACAATCCAATGTTAGGGCTAAAAAATAGTTCGATTCTAAAATGTGAAGAAATATAAATCAAAGATGGAAGGTAATCAAGATGCTGCCGCCGCTCATTCTTCCTCTTTATGCCATGAATCCTCTACACATGTGATAAAAAATCCTTTCTCTTCGGCATTTGTTTCTTCTGCGTTCACCAGCAAATATCACTGATCGGCTCACTTATGATCAACCATTGTCGGTTGACAATATTAATGTGCCTTCGCTGTTATCTCTCTCAATATCACCGATTGGCTCACCTACGATCAACCGTTGTCATTTGCCATTGTCGGTTGACACCATTAATGTGTCTTCGCTGTTTTCATCCACACCCCTTCCGTCTGGCACTCATATTTTCGATCAAATTTTCATGATCTAAACCATCCAATATATTTTAAAATGATTTTTTAAGGGTCCATGCGAGAAATCATAAAAATGACCAGAAAGGGCTTCATATGATCGTTTTTTCATAAAAATCGCATATGTACAGTTTTATGAAAAATTGATCAGATAAAGCCATACTCGGTCATTTTTTTAATTATAATTTCTAGCGTGGATCCTTAAAAACATGTTCTAAACACATCCGACGGTTCGGATCATGAAAACTTGATCGGGAAATGTGAGTCCTGGACGGGTGTGGACGGAAGGGGTGTGGATGAGATCCTTGGTGTGTGTATATATATAGGGAGCACTTCTAGTCCGGGCTCCGGACTTCCGGACCTCCACGTTCCCGATATTTTTTTTATGATCCGAACCGTCCAATGTGTTTAAAACGTGTTTTTAAGGGCCCCCGCGAGAAAT
>JAXBDA010005657.1:0-23608 GCA_036023075.1 Gaultheria prostrata
AACTAGTTTTGCATGAGGGTATTTTAGTAATCATGCATCACCCTTGTCTTTATGTTTGATTGCAAAAGTTTCTTGTCCTTCCCTTTAAAAATGTCAAATGTTTTGGATTTTTGACTAAGTGGCCCTTTATTATCCTCTAGTATTTATATTTAAGTTTTTAATTATGTATTATCGTGTAGTGCTCATAGATATTGTTCTACTATAGTCGATAGGCCTCCCAATCTTTGAAAGACAGGAGGGCTACACATTTCTTCGTTATAAAGTTTGATTCGATTCGATTCAATTCAAACGTAACGGAAAAGAACCTTTAACTAGTTGTCCAGTTGTGTATTTGCATCACTTACTGCTATTCTTAGAGTTTGACACAGTAATGTGTCCTAATTCATTTATTCCGAGCAAACCTAGCCTAATTTATTCTTCTTATTTTTGCTAATCATATACTGATTTTAATGTCAATATTTATGTTTGTTGTCTTAATGGTCAGATGGTACTGCAGTGCATTTTAAGATGAACATATAGATGAGTAACATTTATATACTATTATAACCATTTTGGTTTTTCCTTTTATCTGAGTTCGTGTTCATATAAGTTCTTAGGATCTCTTTATGCGCACCAAAGTTATGAATCCATTCTTATTTATTTGTTATTTTTTTAATCACATAGTAAATTACTTTTACAGAACAAAAAGCGAGAAATTTGATGCAAAAATCAAGAATTGAAACAAAGAAGATAACTTTTTGTAGGCGAAAAATGAACAAAGGGTTGCACCATGCGTGGAACAACTTCGCATCCAAAGGAAAGCATCAAGTTTATATAGTTGTATGTTGTATTATTGATATGGTAATTTGTTCAAAATAACCCATTTGTTATCACTTATAAGTTATATTTTAGTTTTCTTAATTATTTACTTAAGAAACTTAAACTAATGAATTACACTGCTGGAGGGGATCTTTAAAAAATGAATATAAATTCTAATTTCAAATAATCATGTAGCATGGTACGATGCCAGATTTTTATCGAAATAAAAACATTTTTCATGTTAAAAATATTTATCAATAGGATATTTTTGAAAAAAATCATTGTGTAATGTAATATAAATAATAATTATAAATAACTAACATCTCAACTCCCCAAACCGTATGAAAGTTCTTAAATCCTAGAATACCCAATGAAAGTACCTAAACCTAAACCCTAGGGTATTCTAGGAAAATGTCTAAATCACTAAAACCCTATAATAGGAAAGTGCATCTTAAACCTAAACCCTATGAAAATGTCTAAACTTAAATCTAAACCCTAGAGTACCCTATGAAAGTGCCTACAATCTTAGGGTACCTTATGAAAATGCCTAAATTACTAAAACCTTTATAATAAGAAAGTGTACCATAAACCTAAATCCCCAAAAAGAGTAACTTATTTTAATAGTAATTAAAAAGAGTGACTTATTTTAATAGTAAATAGATGTCTCTTTTTTAAAGTTAAGAGGTGAAAATCTGTGATTGAAACGTACTGCTCATAAGAAATACCAAATATGGCTGAGTTTTCCACTCGATTTTATCCGATAAAATCTCAGATTTTATCAAAAAAATCTCCCACTTGATAAAAGCTTGGATGAGATTTTATCAATGTCATTTCTCTAATGGTAGGTGAAATTACCATTTTGCCCTCGACCCATTAATTTTGTTTGGAGCCATTACACCAAACAAAAACTCACAGACACGCCTCTCGACTCTTCCATCGTGGTGGTGGACGGAACCCACGAGATAGTGCAAGGCTAAGTCAAGGGGGAGATTGAATGATGTAACCAAATTTTTTTTCATTTGCACTTGGCCATGTATTTATGGTGGATGTTGATGAATGAGGGAAAAATAAATATTTTGTAAAAAAAAAACTTGGTACCGATGGATAAGTTTTTAACATTTATTTTTGGTTCATTGGTAATGAAAGAAAAGAAGGGCAAATTGGTAAATAAACCATTGAGAGTAGATTTTATCAATAGTAGATTTTATCAAGTGAGGTGATAATGTGATTTTATCACCTCCTCATAAAACTCAACTAAAATGAAAAATCTCATTTTATCCCATTTTATCAAGTGGGAAACTCACCCTATGTAGAAGGGTGTGGGATATACCAAGCCCGCGAGAGAAAAGGCCCCATAAATAGGCCTACCCCAGCCCAAGCTCCAACTCTGACAGCCCACAAAATCCACCAATTCAATTTTCTGGATTCTTCCACCTCCCTCTCGTAATTCTCTCAATCCTAACGTGACCAGTTTAGTTTTTTGTGTTATCGAATCATGTAATATTTGTGTTTTGTGTAAAAAATAATAGACCCCAATCCATTAACTCCGTATCAGGTTTCTGCTGTGTTCTCGTATTGTATCGGAAATTCTCACCCCCGATCATAACGGCAAACGACATTACTTACCGCCCACAAACTCCAACACTAAACAGCCCACAAAATCCACCAATTCAATTTTCTGGACTCTTCCACCACCCTCTCATCTTCTCCCCAACTGTCTTCCAAGAAAACCCCTCACCGCGTTCATTTAAATACCTGTTCTGAATTAATCTCAGGAGATCAAATGATTGTCTTACATTATCGCATTATCGAGCTCAATTAAAATCGGAGCAAAGCGACTCTTCTCCCTGGAACTGGTCACTGCGATGGCCTCCGTCGCGAAATCCATCATCCAAACACTAAAACGCTACATAAAGAAGCCATGGGAGATCACCGGCCCATGCGCCGACCCCGAGTACAAGTCCGCCGTGCCCAAAGCCACCGAGTACCGCGTGTTCTGCCCCGCCACCGCTCCCGCCAAGGCCCTAATCCCCAACTCCGACCCTGAAACGGTGTTCCACATCGCGTACTAC
This sequence comes from Gaultheria prostrata, assembly GCA_036023075.1. Lineage (NCBI taxonomy): Eukaryota > Viridiplantae > Streptophyta > Magnoliopsida > Ericales > Ericaceae > Gaultheria > Gaultheria prostrata. The sequence goes on from JAXBDA010005657.1 coordinate 2,871, forward strand.
TCACGCGATCGCCGGCGCAACCGGCCACCGGTCCGTCTCACGGTGGTGAGGAAGGCCGACGTGGAGAGGATGATGAGGGAGAAGAATTTTGGTGTGGAGGATTTTCCTAGGCCGTATTTGACTGGTAAAGTTGAGGAGGATGATAATGCCGTTGGTGGAGGGTACCAGAAATAATGAGGTCAGTTTCACATTTCAAAATTGATACAGGAGTGCATTTATCCGGACACAGATGTGTTTTGAAATTTTGTTATGCACATGTTTTTCGTATGCTAAACATGGAGTCCACGTATATCGGATAGTTCTGGATGCATTTCTGTTGAGATATGTGCATAGATGTCTATGTCTCTAGCATTTTTCAAAGTGATGTTCTGTTAGGGTGGAGTCGGGATTTAGAATCGGGAGGCCAATAATACAAGAGAATTTTTTAGGAAAGATGATATTGAAGAATTAATGTTGTTTTTTATTTTATTTTTACGTGACTAAAAACTGGGTACCAATCAGGCATTGATTTTTTAAATTTTTAAAAGTTTTTCACGTGAGTTTTTTTTTTTTCTAAGGATTGAAGATCTAACTTCAACATAGAATTATTGATATGAGTTGTTGGAATCATAACGCAATAGAAATTTATCATGGCGCAAACAGAACCCACAAAAGTTGATAATTATTTAGATGAATTGGGAGTAAGTTTGATCAACAATACAAACTATGATTGAAGTTTGAAATGAATTTTTTTTGGGTGGGGCCGCCGCCTCTGTGCCCTTGATAATTCTGCCATTGCCTCTATTGTTGCATTTTTTTGAGGAGGGTAAGAGGGTAATTTCACTTAACCCACTCAACTAGGCATGCTAACTAGTGATCACCTACTTTTTAAGGGCTGGAGTTGGATTTGAATTAAAACATATGTTCTTGGAGTTTTTCAGCTTCAAGAAATCCCCTAGACTCACTTGATATTGGAGAACTACATGTTATGTTGAGTTGTTACAACTTTGGTGCAAGAAAATTACTCCCTCCATCCCATATTGCTTGCCCTTTTGGTGAAGCGTGCATTTTGCACGCATAAAATGATGTACTTATGAGAATTATTTTTGAAAAAAAATTACACCAATTTTTTCTAATCAATTAGATCATTAAATTGGTGTAAAAACTTTTTTGAAAAAAATGAATGCTAATACATAATATTTTGTGTGCAAAATGCACGGATTCTCAAAAAGAGCAAGCAATTTGCGAGGGAGGGAGTATTTGAAAAAGTTTAGGGAAATGGAGTAAAGGGAAAGGAAATATATGGTCTTGCATGCATTCTTTTGATAAAAGAATTTTCTAGGAAAATGATGATGTAGTAGCTTAACTGTGTAGAGAACTAGTTTCGGAGTACGATATTGTGTGTCGAATCTTGTACATTTCACGGGTCAAGTTTTGCGAGAAAATAAATTTCCCGTGGAAAAGATAGAACTTGGATCTCATTAATTAGTTGGTAACTGAGTTGTAAAAGATGCAGAAAAGTTTAGATGCCATACTTTCTTTTCGTTTCTGAACAACTGGAAATAAGGGTATAATCGGTTTCCGATGGAATATCAGAGGGGAATTTGAGCCATTTCAAAATTTAAGAAACTGGAAGTTGGATCAACTGTTCAATTTTCCATCAGGAGGAATTTGAGTCTCTTTATTTTTTAGATGGAGCTTTATCCTCACAGCTTGATTAGAGAAGTATTAATTTTGGTAGAACTGAGTGTGGGATACTCTAAGTTTGTAAAGTATCTGCGTCACACACTCAACATGCAAGTAATGTACTCAAAATGTTCATATTGCCTTTGGCTTTGTGGAAGGTGTGGCCACATGCTAAATTGTACACACACGATTTAGTAAGTCAATGTAGTCAAGTTTACCGTATATTTTAGTTGGGTGAAGGTATGTGTGCAAGTACTGAATTCATATTGCACTATACTATTATTCTTCTGATCCTAGGGTAAGTAATGTTTATAAGGTGCCTTCGAGCATTATATGCATAATATAGGAGTTTTTTGACGACCAAGTATCCGGGTCAGCTTACGTGCATCTTGACTAATTCTTGAGAGAGGCTGGTAGAGCAACCCACCGCCATGGGCCTCCACTGAAATCATGGTTTGCCTCCAGGGAAAATCAAACCCTTGCTATTTTGCAAGCAGGCATTCGCCCTTACTATTGAGACAACCCATGGGTGAGTATATAGGAGTTTTAGACATAGTTCATGGTCAATTCAATTTAAAAAATTATACCATTTAGGCAAGTGTCCAACTGAATGAGTAGCGCACGGATGAAATTTTCGTTGGAGTGTCGAGTGTCTTGCATGGGTAATTTAGACATTTAGATAAGAGTCCATGAAGCATTACCAAACCAAACCAAACCAAATTGAGCCTTATGTCCCGAATCAATTGGGGTCGGCTACATGAATTTTTTTCCTCTATTGAGCTCTGTCAAGTGCCGCTTGCTCACTTAGACCTAGTAAACTCAAATCTTTGCGCACTACCGCATCTAATGTCAATTTGGGTCTTCCCCTCCCCGGAGCATTGGTACCCAAAGCTATCCTATCCGCTCTTTTAACTACTGCATCCGCTGGTCTACGATAGACATGCCCAAACCACCTAAGCCTATTTTCCCTCAACTTCTCCTCTATAGGTACTACACCTACCATCTCGCGGATTGTTTCATTTCTAATCCTATCTCGTCTAGTCTTACCACACATCCACCTCAACATTCTCATTTCCGCTACACTTATCTTGTTTCTTTGTTTTTGTTATTGGTGTGCCGTATTCCTTCCCGGTCTTTATTTCCATCAACAGAAAAACATTAGTCCTATGGATTCTATGGATTATGGGTTGTTCTTAAATTGCTCTCTATTCTCACCAGGCTTGTGTCGCAAAGTGCGTTGAGTTGCTATGGTACTAATAAACCTAGTGGATGATGCTCCAACTTGTCACAAAGCGCGATGAGTTGCTATGGTAGTGTTTTTTTCTTTACCAATCTTTGCTTGTTTATCTTCTTTGTATGGCTTGTTTATAAAGATTATCAGTTGCATCAACCGAGTCTTTAGAACTCAATGTCCGATATGTATTGCAGCTTAAGAAAGATGCTAGCCTTATGTTGTACATTAGCCTTTTCACATTTCTGAAGGTTGATTTAATTATAACTCTGTTTAAAAAAGGTATACATGATTATTGGTGAAGATGAGAGATAGGAGTAGAAGTGTTGGGGCACTTTGTGAAGATGATAACTTGTTTGTCTGGTGGATAAAAGTATTGGGTTAACATGTGGCGATGCCCCAAAGCCATAAAATAATTTCTTGAGATACAGACAAGCGAATAAGTGATAATGCACTAAGCATACGTTTAGTTCAGTGTTTTTTCTTTAGGCTGCACTGGTTTAGGGTCTTTAGACTCCCTTTGAAAATTAATTCTAATTTTGTACCAGAGTCTCATACAAGAACTATTGGTGATAGGGGTTCCAAAATTGAACATAAACGAGAGAAGATACACCCACAATACTCAATTTTTATTTGAATGGTTGACACTATACAATCACTAATCTCTCTCTCACGGCTCACACACCTCTCTCTCTCTGACTCTCACACATTGATTCAAACTCGCATACACACTGTATCTCTCTCGCACAAAATATGAAACTCGCACACACAAATGAAACATTGCACATGCACATACTTATACAAGAAATACAAACAATCTCAGCCACACACTGAGATCCAACTACACACAATTAATCACCAGACAAGCACCACCCTCTCATTACTCTCTTATCCTCAAATCTGTTACTACATCTCAAACACCTCACATTGCACAATTAATTTCGCAACATTTTCTCCTAATTGTGCATGTCTCATAGCTCAAAGCACATTCCCCTTCACCTCTTCACCATCTACAACCGCTTGAAGCACTGTCGTTTCAACCTTCTCTGCTATATTGGCTTGTTCCTTAAACTTCCCCCACTTCCTCTATTTCTCCCTCTCCTTCTTTGCAGATTCTCCTCTTGTCCTCAACCTCTTCCAAGACCTCTACCACCTTTGCCTCAGGCTTGACCACGTCCACGGCCTCATCCTCGACCTCTCTGCAACGTCCATCCTCCTGTAACACTCTTTCCAAACCTCACTTGCAGGGCCTGCTCCCGCCCTGTCATGAATAACTTATAACCTCTTGTTGATCCTCTACTCGTGGATCTCCAACATGGCCAACAACTCATCTACGGTCATGGTGTTGAGCTCCTTGGCTTCTTTAATAGTACCAACGCTATTGTCGAAAATTGGATCCAATGACTGAAGTATTTTCTCCATCACTCGAACATCCTTCATCTTGTCTCTATACCGTCTCAACTGATTGACAATAATCATAGTCCGCTTAGAATATGTGGACACCGACTCATTGCTCTCCATCTCCAAATTCTCAAATTCCTCCCTCAATACTTGGAGCCAAACCTTGATGGTTTAGTCAACCCCTTGAAGTGCATTTCGAAGGATTTCCCAGGCTTCATGAGAGGTGGTGGCAACAAAGATCTTCTTAAAATGTGGTTCATCCACAGATTGAAAAATCTGGAACAACACCTTACTATGCTCCTTCAAATATTTGAGTGTCGCCGTTTGTTGTGCTATAAGGCCTCTGCCTCTTCTTTCTCTTGTTTCGAGGTTGGATCCTTGAACCCTTGCTCTACAATCTCCCACAAATCCTGCCAACAAAAATACATCTTCATGTGTATACCACAAGTCTCGTAGTTGTAACCGGTCAAACGCGGTGTTTGGGTCTGCATTGGTGGATTTTGAGCCGCCATCTTTTCATCAAGAACGATTAGTAGTGCCACTAACTACTATATATAAATTAGGATTTGAATTATAAATTACTCCCACAACTCTCTGAAACAAGTGAAATTTGCTGAGGATGATAATATCACACTCACAACTGGTCACAACTCAATTTCTCTCACCTGTAACCCTCTAACATGTCACTTTCTCCTCTGTTTTTCAATTTCTCTTCGGAAAAACTCCAACTACAAGTCGACTCCCTCAATTTCTCCTCTGAACCAACAATTTATCGTGGTCCAATTGCTTGAACCGGGAAAATATCGCGTAGAAATTAAAATTCTCGCGATCAACTCTTCTGTTCCGCCAGCTTATTGTGCCAAAAGCCAATTTATCACTACAAACTCTTCGGATCCGCCAAAATAACGCACAATAATGCAATATATCATGACCAAATTCACCGTCTCACTTAATATCGGCTCAAACCGCGAATTTATTGCGCAGAAATTGAACGTCTCGCCTATTTATCGTATTTATCGGCTGATATAATCAATATATCGCGCCGAACACTCCTTATCAACTTATTATTGTGTATCTGGGCTTTGTATTTCGTCTCGACTTCGTTTCGGCTTCCTCTCGGCCTCTTATCTAGTTTTCGGCTTACCTTTATTGTGATAAATCGCGATAACTCGCGAGACTTTATGAAAATCTCGCCTCACACCTGAAGACGATGTGTGCGTGCGTGACTAGTGCGTCTGAAGTGTCTTTCCTTCACGCGCCAACTTCAAACGGCGCGTGTACCATCCTCTGATGTCCTCGTGCTTCGCTCTTGACAAATCCTGGATCGTCTGATTAGGACGAACACGACTGTGGTTTCAAATTTTTTGACAAAGTTCGATTGTGGCAAAAAATGAAATAGTGAACGGAGAAAGAACACTCTGGTTGGCTCTGGTACCACTGTTGGTGATAAGGGGTTCCAAAATTAAACATAAATGAGAGAAGATGCACGCACAACACCACCAATATTTATTTGAATCAACCAAACACAATACAATGCTAATCTCTATCTCACGGCTCACACACCTCTCTCTGACTCTCACACACTAATTCAAACTCACATACACACGCTATCTCTCTCACACAAAAGATGAAACTCCCACACACAAATGAAACACTACACACATGCATACTTATACAAGAAATACAAACAATCTCAGCCAGAAACTAAGATCCAACTACACACACTTAATCCCCAGACAAGCACCACCCTCTCATTACTTTCTTATCGTCACACCAAATCTCTAAAAAATTTCACAGCACACTGAGATCCAACTATACACAATTAATCCCCAGCACATTGCACTATTAATGTCACAACATTTTCTCCTAATTGTGCATGTCTCACAACTCACAGCACATTCCCCTTCACCTCGACACCATCTACAACCGCTTGAAGCACTGTTGTTTTAACCTTCTCCCACACTCTCTAATCAACTCTCATGGACTTGATGATATTCGAGACCAATAGCAAACATAGAAGCAAATGCTTCAATTTCATGTTTCTTCCACACAATCCCGATCTCAACCCCGCCATTGACATATCTTGAGTCGGAAAGAGAGAAAGCTCCACTTTTCTCTATTGATACTATCTCCACATTTTTCGGTCTCCCCCACCCAAAATCAGTGTTGTATGTCTCAAACCGAGGTGAGCCTGCGATACTAAACAAACTGTCGTCCTTCATAGAAAGTAAGTTAGATATCAACTCTTCTGCCCCTTTTAGCACTCCATTATCCAAACCAACTATGGCTTCACCAATTGCCCTTGCTGCTATGGCAACCCCATCTTCTTCCATCAACTTGCTTGTATCTGCATCTATGATACAACCAGTAACGCAATTCCCGAAATAAGTAGAAGGGATATATAGGAGGTTCCAAGCGGGACCTACAATCAACATTGACAAAAAGCTGGACTTTCTCGGTCGTTAATTTACGAGTTTTAATTAAGCAAACCCATGTGAAGAAGGCACTTGTTATTGCGAAAGTTGATGGATGAAATGCGTGTTTCTCTTCCCATTTAGCCGTCACCCACTTCTTGATACTCTGTATGTTTGCTTGTGTTGGAATGTGCCTAACATTGCCTCCGGTAGAGCTTTCAAGTCCCAAATCTCGAGGCTTCTGTTGTTGGGTCCATTATGTGCCACCCAACCGTTAAGGTAAGCTTGTTCGATATTAGTTGGGTCATTGACTATGGTCCTATCATAGAACGGTGTTAGTTCCAGTGTTAGAGTTGAGTCTCCGCCATGCCAGCAAATGGAGGCCCATGAATGCATAAACATGGCTATGGATTTCCCGTCAAGCACTGCGTGGTGGGCGGCATAACCTATGGAGAACCCAGCATTTGGAAAGAAAGTTAGTTGCAAGGCCAGAATTGGTACTCTTGTTTTAGATGCCAGTAAGTTGGGTATGAAATGATGGATTTTTGGGCATCGCGAAAACTGTTTCCTGAAAGATGGTAGAAATTGGCCTCAGACTCTGCTACTGTAAGTGAAACCAAGTCACCTTCGCTATATTGAATAATTGGTTTGTCAGAATTTGGCAGCCATATGAGATTTCCAGTGAGCGGAAGGTAATGTTGGAGGGTGACAGAAAGGGAATGTTTCAGTTTAGGAAGGATGGTATCAGTGAGTGTTGTTTGAGGATTGGGGAATTCATAAAAGAATAAGCGCTGATTCGGAGAGAATCTCAACCAGAAAACATCGAAGAATGTGAGAGGGAGCGATGTTTGGGTGGCTGAGGTTGGGGAGTGAGGCATCGGAGCCACCCTGCAAACATCGAGTACCTTCACAAGATTGGGTTGTGCCATGACAGAGAGGGAGAAGTTGGAGGAGGTGTGGAGAAGTTTCAGTGTTGGAGTGGTTAAATATAGAGGAAGATTCAACTAGTTAATGAGTTAAAGTGTTCACCAAACTCTAATGGTTGGGAACAACATTTGCCAGATACAGGTGAGATTTTTGAGTGCAGTTATTTTTTTTGAAGTCTTGTTATAAAATCATAGTACTGTGTAACAACTTGTTGAATTTAATTCTTCCAATAAACAAATGGGATACAGAATATTGCTTTAAACTTATGAAGCTCGTAGTTTTAGTGGGAGTCATATCCGTACCTGATGTCAATATTCCTTGTATACTCACAAATATATTCAAATAAATTGATTTTTTATAGTTCATTTAACATACGGCTTCAACGCAACTTTAGAATGGAAAGTAAGCTAGGTGAGTAAATTTCTGGGAAAAAACATAGTGAGTTTTTTTGGAAAGAAACTCCTAGAGGTTGATCTTTATTTGTTGGGCCAACTTGCTGAGGTGATGGAGAAAGGATGATTAGCAATTAATTTTTGACTAAGACAAAGTAATTCTCATTGGATTCCCTTGGGCACTAGCCTGGCTGTTGAATTAATATTTGCCATGATTTTATGTTGAAAATGAGTATGGCTGCTGATAATATTGCCCCTATTAGTTAAAACAGTTAGGGTCCACATGCTACCTATTGTGCCATGTATAGATATTGTGCGTGCATGTAAATCTCTCCCGTGCATAGCACGGGTTCAACGCTAGTTAATTAAAACAGTAGAGTGATCTCATTTCAAATGATAGACGTCGGTCATTTGATTAATTCTGAAAAATGTGGATAATGTCTACATTCCTTTAAACTAGCATCAAACTCGTGCTATGCGCGGGTAGTGTTGTAAAGCGGCCCCTAGGCGCCCCTCCTCCGCCCAACTAACGTCTAACAACTTCTAGAACACGGTGCACAGGTATTTGGAAAACAAAAGAGAAATTAATAGTTTGAATGCATTTTTAATTTTTGAAAAGTATGTTAACCGAAGAATCTTTAAGCAATTTCGAAGATGCGAAAGAATCTCAAGTAGGATTCCATTATGGAGGATGCCGCAACCAGTGCCGGTGCTGGAAACTTCTATACCCACTTCCCAATTTCAAAACACAAGTACTTCCCAATTCTCTCCATCTCTCTATTTCGTACTTCCCAATTCTCTCCATCTCTCTATTTCCTTTCAATTTCGTCCCGGGTAGTTATCTGTTCTCTTTTCATTCACATTAGATTAGTGCATTCCTCAACTCAAGTAGGATTCCATTACGGAGGACAAAAAATTCCAGTTGATGGAATAATTCCATTCCCTTGCCAGAACTGTGGTTTTGTATTTTATTGTTGGACAACGATGGTTTAACCAAGTGAAGGGATTTATGTATGTGGTTTGAGTAATAGAGCATAGGGTGTTCTGCATTTTCTTACAACTACTGTTTTTCGACTATTGAACTGTAAGAGTTCTCTTTTCTTTTCCCTTTTTTTGTTGTTAAATCCTAACCAGGCAATTTGATGAGGAGAATGAAGACTTAAATTGAGAACAGGTTTGTGGGTCTCATCAAGTCCATACGTAGGCCTTTCTTATGTTGCCCCTGTCCTTTCTATCCATGCTGGATTTTCCTATCATTTGGTAATTACTAACTACTGTAACATGATGTGAGCCTTGAGTTATCTGTTCTCTTTTCATTCACATTAGTTTCGAAACGAAAAGGTGAAGTGCAAAACTTGATGCTTTAGTGCATTCCATGTGTTTGATAAATGCTCAACTCAAGTAGGATTCCATGTGTTTTTATGCTCAATTTATTGGTTGATAACAATCATGCCAAGGACAATTGGCACCATACCTCATACTATCTATTGTTCTGCATGAGGGCCAAAGGGCCCCAACCACTTCCCTAGGCAACGAGGTTCAAAGTGGCAGTACGTGTGGGTACATGCCTCTCTTTTTTGCATGATGCTGAAGAGCAAGTCAATTACTGTGATTTCAAGGCTTCTAATATCTTATTAGACGTGGTGGGCTAAAGAGAAGGAAGTTTATTTTTGAATTGCTTTCGGCATTCACTTGAGTGACCAATTGCAGATATTGCTGTTTGATGTAGCTGCCAAGGATTGACTATTTTTGGGGGGGACACCATGATTTTTTGGTGTCCTTTTCTCTATTATACAATTTTGGAAGATGAATGAGATGCACAATGGATTGGTTGGTTCCATAATTCCGCGAAAAGAAATAAACTATTTGGTTTCAGTATTGGAAATTTCCCCAGGATTCTTGCAAGTCATTAGTTCTGGCATAGGGAAGCTGTAAGGTACTTCTTACAGTGAGTTGGTCTTGGAGAATAAGGTTGGAAAACCTTACATGGTTGTAAAGGTTGAAACAGAGAATGAAGTTCTTGAATGCGCTGAAACTGGTGGAACCCTTCATTCTCATTTTTGCCTACTTTTGTTTGGTTGGCTTTTTTTGGAGCATGTTATTTTTTTGCATTCATGGATTCTCTCCTTTTTGACTGAAGGTCACTGGAGAGCCCTTAATTCAGCGAAAAGATGATACTGCAGAAGTTCTGAAGTCAAGGCTGGAGGCTTTTCACAAGCAAACTGAACCGGTGAGCATTTCTGTTGCTTAAAGCTTCATTATTTGCTGTTGAGTGTTGACTGTCCACATAAACCTGCTTGAAGATGCCAGCGGCAGCTACCTTCCTTGCCCAATGCAGCCTATATCGGAAACAACAGTGGAAGCCCACTGACCCTCGGGATGGATTATTCAACTCCAACTTTGTTTTCCTACTGAAGGAATTGATTTCCGCTCCTATTTCAATCCGGACACCCACAATGGTAGTTGAGTCTTTTAAAACTCAGGGTATACTTATGTCCATTTTTGTGCAATTGGAACCCATGTGTGTATTGCCATGTGAAATTTCTGTATTATCTCAACTATTTTAGGTGGACATCAGGAGATGGATACAAGAAGCATAACTTGGCAGTCACAATATGCTTGAACATTTTAAGATTTTCAAGTGATGTGTGAACAATGCTCACTATGAATGAATTCTCTGTCATGGAATCCACCCCTCGCTCCCCTCACACTGCAGTTCAGACACTACTGCAACCATTGACTGCCGAAACCCAAACCCTCTCTCCCTTGCAAATCAGTTGTGATCCCCTGCATTCCATCGCAATCCTAAATTACTATAGACCATATGCATTTCTTCACTGTTTTCAATTTTTTGTAATGTTCATTCTCTGTTATTCATAAAAGATAATAATCCCTTGCTCACTCAAATTACAGAATACCGTTACTATAGACTACTGGAATGGCTTACCGACATGGACGGCATGACTATTTATGGCCAGGTAAGATGTTCAATTAATTTTCAATGGAAAAAAATTGCTCTCATTGCATTTAACCATAACACAATTCAGTGTGTCTCTTAGATTTGCACCTCTGTAACCTTTTAGTGGAATAGACTAGGTTGTGGCAGATGTACTGTGCAGGTGTTTGGACTTCTTCTACTTCTAGCTTGGTAAAAAAATTTGAAGCTGGGAAAGTTGGTGACATTTAAACGGTATTGTAAGAAGGATGGATTTTCTTGATAATGTCATTTAAGTTTTATTGATCGACTAGATGTTGAATAAATATTTGATGCTTATTTTTTTGTATCTTAAAAGTAGAAGTGAAGTCATTTGAAATGAAGTGCTTCCCGGCACGGGCAATTTGTTATTTTTATACACTTTGTACACTTTATTTTAAACAGCCACATATTCTCTCTCTCCGCTCTTGGGCTGTTGTTTTTTTTATAGTTAAAATCATTTGACAGGGTTTATGATATTTCACGGGAGCCCAATATTGATTTGTGTTCGTCAATTGTTGGGGCACGGGCATGCGCTATGCATGTATGATTAGGGTCCACATGCTACCTATTGTGCCATGTATAGACATTGTGCGTGCATATAAATCTCTCCCGTGCATAGCACGGGTTCAATGCTAGTTAGTTAAAACAGTAGAATGATCTCATTTCAAATGATAGACGTCGGTCATTTGATTAATTCTGAAAAATGTGGATAATGTCCACATTCCTTTAAACTAGCATCAAACTCGTGCTATGCGCGGGCAGTGTTGTAAAAGTGGCCCCTAGGTGCCCCACCTCCGCCCAACTAACGCCTAACAACTTCTAGAACACGGTGCACATGTATTTGGAAAACAAAAGAGAAATTAATAGTTTGAGTGCATTTTTAATTTTTGAAAAGTATGTTAACCGAAGAATCTTTAAGCAATTTCGAAGATCCGAAAGATGACCCAGATGGCTAATGAGAAATATTTTGCAATTATATGCTTTCTTTGTTTGACATTAATCTTCAGTTATTATTAAACGGGAGAAGATACAATACTCAATCTTTATTTGAATCAACCATACACAATACAATCACCAATCTCTCTCTCACGGCTCACACACCTGTCAGAGATTGTCAAGAATTCAACATGAACGGGAGAAGTTGCACACACAACAACACTTAAATCTTTATTTGAATCAACCATACACAATACAATCACTAATCTCTCTTTCACGGCTCACACACCTCTCTCTGACTCTCGCACACTGATTCAGACTCAGATACACATGGTATCACACACACAAAATATGAAACTCCCACACACAAATGAAACACTACACACGTACATACTTGTACAAGAAATACAAACAATCTCTTATCCAGACAAGCACCACCCTCTCCCTACTCTCTTATCCTCACATCTGTTACCAGATCTCAAACACTTCACATTGCACAATTAATTTCAAAACAAGAAAAACGTCTTAGACTATCCTCCTTAAACTCAATCGCCCACACTCTCTGATCAACTCTCATGGATTTGATGATATTCGAGACCGCTAGCAAACATTGAACAAAATGCTTCAGTTTCATATTTCTTCAACGCTACCCCAATCTCAACCCCGCCATTGCCGTCTCTTGAATCTGAAAGAGAGAAAGCTCCACTTTTCTCTATTGATACTATCTCCACCTTTTTCGGTCTCCCCCACCCAAAATCAGTGTTGTATGACTCCAACCGAGGTGAGCCTGCGATACTAAACAAACTGTCGTCCTTCATAGAAAGTAAGTTAGATATCAACTCTTCTGCCCCTTTTAGCACTCCATTATCCAAACCAACTATGGCTTCACCAATTGCCCTTGCTGCTATGGCAACCCCATCTTCTTCCATCAACTTGCTTGTTTCTGCATAGACGATACAACATGTAATGCAATTCCCAAAATATGTAGAAGGGATGGGAGGTTCCAAGCGGGACCTACAATCAACGTTGACCACAAGCTGGACTTTCTCGGTCGCTAATTTAAGGGTTTTAATTAAGCAAACCCATGCGTATGCACTTGTTATTGCCAAAGTTGATGGATGAAATGCTTGTTTCTCTTGCCATTTAGCCGTCACCCACTTCTTGATACTCTGTATGTTTGCTTGTGTCAGTTGGAATGTGCCTAACATCACATCCGGTGGAGCTTTCAAGTCCCAAATCTCGAGGCTTCTGTTGTTGGGTCCATTATGTGCCACCCAACCATTTAGGTAAGCTTGTTCGATATTAGATGGGTCATTAACTATGGTCCTATCATAGAACGGAGTTAGTTCCGGCGTTAGAGTTGAGTCTCCCCCACGCTTGCAAATGGAGGCCCATGAATGCATAAACATGGCTATGGATTTCCCGTCAAGTACTGCGTGGTGGGCGGCATAACCTATGGAAAACCCAGTGTTTGGAAAAAGAGTTAGTTGCAAGGCCAGAATTGGTACTCTTGTTTTAGATGCCGGTAAGTTGGGTAGAAAATGGTGGAATTTTGCGGCTTCTCGAAAACTGTTTCCTGAGAGATGGTAGAAATTGGCCTCAGACTCTGCTACTGTAAGTGACACTGAGTCACCTTCGCTATATTGAATAATTGGTTTTTCAGAATCTGGCGACCACATGAGATTTCCAGCGAACGGAAGGTAATGTTGGAGGGTGACAGAAAGGGAGTGTTTCAGTTTAGGAAGGCTGGTATCCGTGAGTGTTGTTTGAGGATTGGGGAATTCGTAGAAGAATAAGCGCTGATTCGGATGGAATCTCAACCAGAAAACATCAAAGAATGTGAGTGGGAGCGATGTTTGGGTGGCTGAGTTGGGGGAGTGAGGCATCGGAGCCACCCTGCAAACATCGAGTACCTTCACAAGATTGGGTTGTGCCATGACAGAGAGGGAGAAGTTGGAGGAGGTGTGGAGAAGTTTCAGTGTTGGAGTGGTTAAATATAGAGGAAGATTTACCACTTGATCACTGAATAACGCTTGAATATTTACCAATATATACCTAACCACATGTACAAAAATGTAAATCCCTATCTATTAGATATCCTTGATTCCTTTTCAAAAAGCTACTAATTTTATCGGCTAGACACAAAAAGTACTTATCATTATAAGAACTCAAATGTATCACTTGATCATTGCTCTTTTTATATTTTAGAGGCAAATGTATCAATTAAACTTGCGTAATCTAATATATCTATACTATTAACTTATAGGACCTGCGGGCCCTAAAATTGGACTCATTTTGAGGTCCCCGGACACAGGCCTCTTGGGCCTATGCCCAGGGCCGGCACTGGGTATTCGTAAAAGAATAAGCGCTGAGGCGGATGGAATGGCAACCACAAAACATCAAAAAATGTGAGAGGGAGCGATGTTTGGGCGGTAGAGTTTAGGGAGTTAGGCATCGGAACTACCCTGCAAACATCGAGTACATTCACCGGATTGGATTGTACCATGAGATACAGGGAGAAGTTGGAGGAGGTGTGGGTGGTGTATGAGGTTTCAACGCTGGAGTGGTTACATAGAGGAAGAATCAGCTGGTTAAAACTAAGCACATTCTTTTCTTCCCTGAAGTCGTGTTCTACTATCTAATTACTCTATACGAACTTGTTGAATTTAATTTTACCAATAAACCCATTTTATGTCAGCTGTCAGTTTAGGTGCACATCGATCCACTAATCTTGGGAGGTGGGTTACAGAATATTGCTTTAAACTTAAACGGGTGCACCACTGCATCCATTAAGGGTACGAAAAAGTACACTTGTTTTCAAAGTACAAACCGGACCAACAAATGTATTTTTTATACCCTTAACGGGTGCAATGTTGCACCCGTTAGAATTTCCCTCAAACTTATGAATCTTGGATACCTCCATTACATGTTGAAATGGACGTACGTTTGGCATTGTGGTCACTGTCCGGCTGTTCCATTCATAGTCGACGTATGATTTCAAGTTGGAAATGTGTGGTTGGCTTCTGATCATGTGGATAACGTTGGCATACCTTAGAAAAAGGAAATAGGAAAAGAAAAGGAGAAATTGAGTGGAGACCCAATTAGGTACCGTACCTGCAATCATACAAGAGAGGGCTCCATGGTCTGGAGACCCAACTATGTCCTCACTGCTCCAAAAACTGGGCCAGATCGGATTAGTAGTGCTACTAGTATATATTTGAAATCCAGTTGTTATCTACGTAAATTAGTTTGAACTTTTTTAGAACTCTGTAAGTGTTTAAAAAATCTAGTTTGAACAGATTACTATTTGTCTCTTTTTCATTATTTTGATCAGCAATTACTATTCGTCCCTTACAACATATGATAATGTAACAAATTCAAGTTACTAGCTAGTGAACGAAATTAAATTTTTAAGTGAGAATAAACTCCTAAATTTCAAGACAAGACTACTTTGCCAACTCGTTAGAGTTAAGCCAACTCCTTGGGGTTAATAATGGAGCTCTTATGATAAATCTTTATCTCCTCTCTGGCATGGCCCCTTCCTATTCAATTCCACCTCCTCACCTTTCTCCCACCTCTCACACAATGACCCCACTCGCAATCAAGATTACACTCCCAACAACAACAGAGACTTGTACATGACTATTTGGACTAAATATGTTATCAGCGTCAGCCATTTGGGTTGTGACAAGTTGGGGCCAAGGGCTTTGAATTTTGAACTCACTTGTAGTTGTGTTTCAGGACTATTGAATAATTTCACTTGGGCATGGGATTGAATGCAAATGCTTACAAAACCTTATATTAGTCCAATGATGAATTGCCGAGGGCTTTGTCTTCCCATTGCACTTTGCGATTTCTCTCTTTTCTCCATTAATGCTACAAAATTTGAATTCGAAAGCAAAAATGCCATTCACACAGTAGTGAGTCTAGTGACTAGTGATGGTGTGTCCGCGACGGTGTGTGTGTGTGTGAGTGAGAGAGAGAGAGAGAGAGATAGATAGAGAGGCAGACCAGTTTCGATTCAAGATTTTGGGCGCGATGGTCGGTGGTCGGAGATGGAAGAGTTGGGTGGTCGGTGGAGAGACAATAGAGAGAGCCGCAACTCCGAGTAAAAGTGTGTGAGGCAACTTAGGGCTCGTTAATTTGGATGAGGTACAAGAGAGGAGGATGAAGAAATCTGGATTGAGGAGTTTATTGGACATTTAGCCCATACTTTTGACAGCCAAAATGGCACCCCGACTAAGCTTTTAGCTAGTCCGGCTTCTCATCCTGAACCATATGACCACCATACCCCTCTGTTTCAAGCAAAAACGTTTCAAGCACAAACCATTGTTCTAACAAGTTTCAAGCAAAAAATTCTTAAAATTTTCAAATCTAGGAAAAAATAAATATATCTGGGTGAAAATCGCCGACCACTGCCATCGCCATCGCCATCGCCATTGCGTTGTTGCTGTCGGACCTTGATTGGTCGTTGTTGCCGTTGTCTGGTGTGGTTCTGTGCAGTTCTGGGTTTTGTTGAGAGTGAAGAAGAAAGAAGAATAAGAAAGAGACGACTCTCTCTCTCTCTCTCTCTCTTGCTTTTGGGTTTTTTAAGTGAAAATTACACTTGTTCCCCTCTATTTAATTAGCTAATTCCCTCAAGTCATTAGCTATAATAAAACTAATTTTAGCTTCTTCTTCTTCTTCTTCTTCTTCTTTTTCACATAATCTCCTTTAAAAATTTAGTGATTTTAGTTTATAGAAAAATTTTAAAAATAAATATATATTGTAGCCTAATTTTTTAGTGATCCAACTATGATTAATAGAAAAAGAACTTTCTACCAAACGAAACAGCCACCAAGCTCACACCACTGCCCACTGCGATGGTTGCTTCGGCAATGTTTTGCAACATAGCATCATCCAAGCATTGTTGGATGAGTGAAAGAGCCTTTTGATTCCTCTTCTTCGTCGCAGCCAATATATCTTTTTGGGCTTGAGTCAAAGCAGCCACATCTTGTGGTTTTGTAAAGCTTGTATTGTATCTACAAGCTCCCCTAATTAGTCTTGCATTCCTAGAATCGCCTTTAGCTGGATACACCAATTCTCATAGTTATCTTTATCGATCTTTGGTGAATTGGGACATTTGAAATGGAACCATTCCATTATTAGCCATATCTACCCCTCTCTTTGGCACTAAGAGCCTTGCTCTGATACCACTTTGTTCTAGGCAAGAGCGCACATACATATGAAGAAGACAACATAGGAAAGACTTAGAATTTTTTTTTCACTCATAACCAAAGTACTAGATTACGTACAAATTTATCGGAATAACAAGATGTAACTTACTACCTCTAATTGACAAGCATTATACTCATAACCTCCACTACACAATTAGTAGGGACCTTTCAAAAACCTGACTCCTTATTTCATTACTCCAATGAACTCCCACCAACAAATATGAGATGACATAACTTCTTAATTACTCAAAAAGAAACAACTCCCAAATAAAACCAAGTTTATTATTTTTTCCGACATATATTACTTAATTTTGTATGAGGGTCTCACACAAGAACGACTTCATGGAGTATCCTCCTGAAACTCAATTGCCCTAACTCTCTGATCAACTCTCGTTGACTTGATGATATTCGAGACCACTGGCAAACATAGAAGCAAATGCTTCAGTTTCATGTTTCTTCAACACTATCCCAATCTCAACCCCACCATTGCCATCTCTTGAATTTGATAGGGAGAAAACTCCAGTTTTCTGTATTGAAACCATCTCCACCTTTTTTGGTCTCCCCCACCCAAAATCAGTGTTGTATAATTCAAACCGAGGTGAGCCTGCGATCTTGAACAATACCCCCTCCTTATGTATAGAATTATGTTAGAGATCAACCCTTCTGCCCCTTTTAGAACTCCATCATCCAAACCTCCTATAGCTTCACCAATTGCCATTGCTGCTATGGCAACCCCATCTTCTTCCATCAACTTGCTTGTATCCGCGTATATGATACGACACGTAACGCAATTCCCGAAATAATTTTGGCTGTTGATCCTGTGGATAATGTTGGCATACCTTTAGAAAAAGGAAAAGGAAAACGAAAAGACGAATTGAAAGTAAAAGAGAAATTGAATGGCTAGAGAGGGAGGAGATGAGGGGGTAGAAAACTATTTACAAAACAGATGTGAATGCAAAAGAAAAATGCTTCGGACACAAAATGTTTTGACATAGATCCAGATATTGATATATTCAGAGCCGATTAATTTCTTTGAGTTCTATTTGCATTGTGGAGATTATGTGCATTAGACTTCTGGACTTTCTGATGATATTCAGGATGACTCATGTTGGGCGTCCCAAATATTCACATGATCTTGCGGCTGAAAAGCACTTGATACACGGGTATACTAAACATGGATACCAAGGACTTGAGCCCCTTGCATATAATTAGTCTGGGCCAATCCTGAATATTTGGGAGGCCCAACGCGAGTCCATAACATGGGGTCACATATTTGTATTTATAGATTGTACGTCCCCCAATCATGAGAACTGATTAGCTTCAATATATTTGTAAGAATTACATAAAATTATTGGTAGATTGCATTTACATAAGAAAGTGGTTTGAAAAGTAAATATGCATTGAACACTTAACACCATCGCTACAAGAATTAGAGGAAGCCATATCCTTATATGCAAGTTTAAAGATTTTGTGGTTATTTCTTGACTAGGTAATTTTTAGTCATGAGATTTTGCGGTGGGAGAAGTTATGTGGTGTTTTGGGTCTTTGTTATGATCTTCTGTGGTGTTAGTTACAAACTGCTGTTGTGTTGCTTCACAAGGCCGTACCGTATAAGTGCGCCACTCTAGGGGTGGATATTGTTGCCTTCCAAGGCATGAGTCAGTGTGAAATTTAATTCTCGATTCATTATGTTACATCTTTCGAGTGGTTTGACATCCCATTGTTGTTGGCATCTTCTTCTCCCTCTTTGTTTTCTTTAATAGGAGAAAATAGCTACTTGTGATGTCTGTGGACTATGGAGTATGGATTGATATTTAATTTCATAATATACCAGTGTATTCTGAGTTAGATATTCTTAGTCCGGGCGGTGGGATGTTTTAGTCCGGACGGTTGGGAAGGTAAAACCCGCATTTTTTAGGGTTTGCTGTACATGTGTTTCCTTGGAATTATAGAAGTGACACTCTAGTAGCCTCCATTAATGTAATCTTGTTCATCTTTTCATCATAGTGAAACCCCCTAGTGTCCTATGGAATATGATTACGCAATTTGATTAAATCAGAACCACGTATATCGTGTTTCTTGTCTTTCGATTGTTTGTTTCTTTTTCTTCCGTGTGTTTTGTTGCCCTAACCTGTTTGTTGGTGAAGATAGAGAGAAGTTGGAGAATGAAATGTATATATCATATATGCATAACACATGTTTCAGTAAAGCTGAGTTCAATTTTTCTCACATTAAGTTACACTGGTTAATATTCCCTTGGAACATCCGTTGTTTTTTTTTATTTAGCAGGATCTTATGCAAGATTTCTGAGACGATCCTTCTGAAAGTCGAATGAGAACACAACCTTAGCTTTTCTGGACTTGATGATATCCAAGGCCACTAGCAAACATAGACGCAAATGCTTCAGTTTCATGCTTCTTCAACACTACCCCAATCTCAACCCCACCATTTCCATCTCTGGGATCTGAAAGGTAGAAAGCTCCACTTTTGCTAATTGAGACCATCTCCACCTTACTTGGTCTCCCCCACCCAAAATCAGTTTTATAGAACTCGAACCGAGTTGAGCCTGCGATACTAAACAAACCGTCCCCCCGTCTAGAAATAAAGTTAGGTATAAGCTCTTCCGCCCCTTTTAGAACTCCATCATCTAAACCTCGTATAGCTTCACCAATAGCCCTAGCTGCTATGGCAACCCCATCGTCTTCCATCAGCTTGTTTGTATCGGCATCTACAATACGAGCTGTGACGCAGTTCCCGAAATAAGTCGAAGGGATGGGAGGTTCCATGCGGGCCCTACAATCAACGTTTATCCCGAGATGAACTTTCTCTGTCATTAATTTCCGGGTTTTAATTAAGCAAACCCATGTGTAGGCACTTGTTATTGCAAAAGTTGATGGAGAAAATGCTGCTTTCTTTGTATGTTTTTCTTTCCATTTAGCTTCCACCCATTTCTTGATACTCTCTATGTTTGCTTGTGTCAGATTGAATGTGCCTAACATTGCCTCTGCTGGAGCTTTCAAGTCCCAAAACTCGAGGCTTTTTTCATCGGATCCATTATATGCCGACGAGCCGTTTAAGTAAGCTTTTTCGAGATCAGATGGGTCTTTGACAATGGACCTGTCATGGGTCGGAGTTAATTCGAGCATTAGAGTTGAGTCTCCGCCGCACCTGCAAATGAAGGCCCATGAATGCATAAACATGGCTATGGACTTCCCATCGAACACTGCATGGTGGGCGGCATAACCAATGGAAAACCCTGCGTTTGGAAAAAGAGTCACTTGCAAGGCCAGAACTGGTACTCTTGTTTTAGACGCCAGCAAGAAAGGTATAAAATGATGGATTTTTTCGGCTTCGCGGAAACCGTTTCCTGAGAGTTGAAAGAAATTGGCTTCAGACTCTGCTACTGTAAGTGACACTGCATCACCTTCATTGTATTGGACAATTGGTTTGCCGGAATCTGGTGGCCACGTGAGATTTCCGGCGAGTGGTAGATAGTGTTGGAGGGCGACAGAAAGGGAGTGTTTCAGTTTAGGAAGTATGGTATCCGTGAGTGTTGTTTTTGGATAGGGGTATTCGTAA